>CM033620.1:14605154-14702654 GCA_019453435.1 Rhinogobius similis | reverse complement strand
CTCTGTCTGTCTCTGTCTCTCTGTTTGTCTCTGTCTGTCTGTGTCTCTTGTCTGTCTGTCTCTGTCTGTCTCTGTCTGTCTCTCTGTGTGTGTCTCTGTCTGTCTGTCTCTGTCTCTCTGTCTCGGTCTGTCTCTTTGTCTGTCTATCTGTCTCTGTCTTCTCTCTGTGTGTGTCTCTCTGTCTCTCTCTGTCTCTCTGTCTCTGTCTGTCTCTCTGTCTGTCTGTGTCTCTGTCTCTCTGTGTGTGTCTCTCTGTTTGTCTCTGTCTGTCTCTTTGTCTGTCTGTCTCTCTGTCTGTCTGTGTCTCTGTCTCTCTGTGTGTGTCTCTCTGTTTGTCTCTGTCTGTCTCTTTGTCTGTCTGTCTCTCTGTCTGTCTGTGTCTCTGTCTCTCTGTGTGTGTCTCTCTGTTTGTCTCTGTCTGTCTCTTTGTCTGTCTCTCTGTCTGTCTGTCTCTGTCTCTCAGTCTGTCTCTGTCTGTCTCTCTGTCTGTCTGTCTCTGTCTCTCAGTCTGTCTCTGTCTGTCTCTCTGTCTGTCTCTGTCTGTCTCTTTGTCTGTCTCTCTGTCTGTCTGTCTCTGTCTCTCCGTCTGTCTCTGTCTGTCTCTCTGTCTGTCTCTGTCTGTCTCTTTGTCTGTCTCTCTGTCTGTCTGTCTCTGTCTCTCCGTCTGTCTCTGTCTGTCTCTCCGTCTGTCTCTGTCTGTCTCTCCGTCTGTCTCTGTCTGTCTCTGTCTGTCTCTTTGTCTGTCTCTCCGTCTGTCTCTGTCTGTCTCTGTCTGTCTCTTTGTCTGTCTCTCCGTCTGTCTCTGTCTGTCTCTGTCTGTCTCTTTGTCTGTCTCTCTGTCTGTCTGTCTCTGTCTCTCCGTCTGTCTCTGTCTGTCTCTCCGTCTGTCTCTGTCTGTCTCTCTGTCTGTCTCTGTCTGTCTCTCTCTGTCTCTCTGTCTGTCTCTGTCTCTTCCAGAATCACTTACAAAAATCTTACTAAAACCTTTTGTCTAATCTCTCTCTGGCACTGTTTGTTTGTTTAAGGCGATTTCTCAAAAACCGCGTGTCATACTTTTCCACCGACTTTAACACAAACGACTGGAAACCCTCCTAAAATGCATGCCACGTGTTCTACTTCACTCAGATTTGTCATCGTTTCAAACACTCGCGCACAAGTGTCTCCCCCCTCCCCCCCTCCCTCCCGCTCCTGTTCAGTTTGGAGTTTTGCTGTGACTGGATTGTGCTGGTTCCACAGGCCAAGGACATGCAGCAGATGGTGAAGCTGGAGGAGGAGATGGAGCGCAGACCTGCCACAGTGGTGTGAGCGCCTGACGAGCGCCACGGCAACAACAACAACAACAACAACAACAACAGCAACGCACTCAAAAACAACAACATACACTGCAAAAAAGAGCATCCGCATGAGTTTAAATGACTTCGTGATTCCAGAATACTTCACTTTTTTGAGTAGTTTGAACTTGTTTTTAAGTTTTTAGGGCTAGATTTTTGACTTGTTTTATGATTGATAGCTACATATATATTTTCTTGGTCTGTGGAGAACTTTTTTCTTTTTTTTTTTTACACTTATTTGGTACCACATTCCAAACATAATAATCACCTTAATTAGCCTTTATGGAGCATGAACAAAGACTTAATTCGTAATTGACAAAAAGTTTAAGAATTGTTCTAGTTCTAGTTTTCTACTTAATTAAATGATTATGTGTTAGAACAGTGGTTCCCAAAGTGGGGGTTGGGACCGCCCAGGGGGGTCGCGAGGGATGAGCTGGGGGTCGCGAGATGATTTCTAGATCTAATCTGAATAAATATGACGCTGTATTTGCTCTATTTTTCAAATTCAGAACAGTATCTTTTAGTGAAATATGGTCAAATAAGACAGTAAACTATTCAAATAACCAATATTAAACCTGATTTAACAAGCTTTGACATTTAAAATATTAAAAATTTCGCTTTGGGGGTCCCGAGTCGATTGCATGGCTATTTTGGGGGGTCCCGGACAGAAAAGTTTGGGAACCCCTGTGTTAGAATATTAATTAAGTGTCGTTACTAAGCCTGAATCATATTTGTTGGTTATGAATTAAGTCTTTGTTCATGCTTTACTAACGCTTTAAAAGTTAAGCTATTATAAGTGTACTGAATGTTTTAATCGTTTTTTCTTTCACATTATTTGAAGTATTTATTATTCTTAGCCTTTTTACTCATTTTGTTAACTTATTAGATGCGATTTTCTTACTCCACTGACTGAATTTGTAAAGAAAAAACACTTACAATTATTCAAACCAAGTCACTAAACACACCTAAACTAGTCCAAACTACACAAAACAACATTATTTGCGTATTCCAACTCGTTTAAACTCATGTGGACGTCAGCTTTTGCGGCGTAAGGTCCCGGTTCAGACTCTAGCACAGCCGGCTCACTGCTCTTCCTCTTCACCCGTGCTTTCTCTGCATCCTCCACCGCCGCCCCCTCCTCTGAGCCACCGCCAACCCGCCCCGACGCACCAGAGACGACGTGGTTTACACCTCCGACCCGCGCTCCTCACAGAGACACGTGCACCGCTGAAAAGGGAATATGTAACGCCAGTTAAAGTGACTTGAGTGACGCACCTATTTGAACGTTTTCCCGCAGTTTTCGGACATAAATGTAAGAAAAAATGTATAACACGCTTTTTTTTTATCGTGTTTCTGTTAAAAAAAAGGTGTTTTGTTTAGTTTTATTTGTAAACAATTGCCAAACTGCACATATTTGAGACATAGACATCTGAATAGTGAATAAATAGAGCCAGTTTTAAATTTCTGGCTTCATTTTGTTGACATTTGGACACTTTGGATCTCTTATTAGTATTTGGGTAAACTAGATCTTACTCAAATGTTGACCTAAAGATGTTTTACTGTTTCACTGAATCAATTTACATTCATAGATTTTGAACTAGATTCTGGTTTCTCTGGAACATTGTAACTTCAAACATCATTTTCTCAAAGATCAGCCCTTAAAGTAGCACCAAACTCGACGTTCTTGTCGTGTTTTTGTTGGTTTCTAATTCAAAGCCTGATTTATTCAAGTTTTAACTCCAAATATGAAGCGAAATTTGAACGTTTACGCCAGTTTTCAGTAAGATCTTGTTAACTCAAATACCAAATAAGATATGCTGTTCGGCAACATTTTTGTATCTAATATGTCAACAGAAATAACCAAACCCACTTCTATTCATTTCTCATATTCATTTGTTCCTAGTTATGGCAATTTGGTCATTTTCACAGTTAAAATGCCTTATTTTTTAATGAAACAACACATGATGAAAAACCTGTAATACATTTTTGATTGATTGATTGATACGTCTAAATTTAAAGGGGCACTATGTCATTTTGCTTACATTCTTTTCTCCTGGAGTTGGAATAAAACCAAAGCATCTCCTGGAGACAAGCAGCAAACCAAGTACTTTTTGGGCGATAAAAAGTCCTTTAACTGCATTAATGACACACAGATGAGTTTATATCATACTGTGGAACGTTCAGGCAAAGCAAAAACTATGAGAAAATCAGGAACTAGAAAACCTGCATAGTGCACCTTTAACATTTCGTGTTAATGATCAAATTCAAGTCACTTTAACTCCTCGAGATATTTCTTCTTCTTTGTCTTTTTTTACGGCGTGACGTTTAGTTCGAATCCGAGCGCCGTTTGAACGACTCCTCGCTCTTTAACGAGTGTCGAGGGGACGGCGTCGATACACTCTGTCCGCACTTAAGTCTAGTTGAAAACACTGTCCCGCCCCGAGCACTTTCCCGTGGTTTAGGCCCGACCCTTGACCTCTGTCAGTGCACTGTAAAACCGTACCTGTTCGAATGTAGACCTCATCGAAGGCGAAGCCACTGTCGAAGTAGCAGCTTTTGTCCGATTTCTGTCGACGTTTTAAAGGATTAAAGGGAGGCGAGCC
This sequence comes from Rhinogobius similis, assembly GCA_019453435.1. Lineage (NCBI taxonomy): Eukaryota > Metazoa > Chordata > Actinopteri > Gobiiformes > Gobiidae > Rhinogobius > Rhinogobius similis. Next base: position 14,698,720 of record CM033620.1, on the reverse strand, counting down.
TTGGTATCAGGGTTACGTTACCAAGCAGCAGTTTTGTCCGATTCTATGGTTTTAAAATAACATCTGTTTGTCCCCAAAGCCACACTATGCAACATGTAGACCGATGTGTTCAGTAAGCCACTTTACGGAGGTTTACCGCCACAAAAACACAACAATTCTTGGGATGTCCATTGTACCTCTGCATTTCAAGTGTTACAATCTGCCAGTTCATCTTAAACACCGCAAAAAAGAAATATCTATGGGCTCGAAGATGGCTTGAATTCAGAATTACAAACTGTACTTTTGTTTATTTGTGCAACATAGAGTGGATGAGTGTCGAAACTTTTGTCCATTTGAAGGAATTCAGTTTTCTTTTGGTTTAACTTAGATGATTTAAGCTTTTTCGTTAGATTTCTGATTAGTTTCGAATCAGTTTGGCTTGAATTAAGGAAACTGTTTTATGCCAATGTAAAAACAAAGTATTTTATTTCAAGTGCAGTGTTATGGTGTTATTACTTCATTGACAATAAATTATGCTTGAAACAAACAAACAAAAAAGTCCATCATGTAAATAATTCTAAACTAGTCAAAATGACTCAAATTAGGATTCAGTCTTTTAACTAATCACACTGGAAAAAATACAGTCTTAAATAATTAAAAAGGTGATTGAATTAAGTAGTATTTATCTTGTTTTTAGTATATTTTGGCTGTCTTAAAGTAAGATTTCCCAATAGAATGAGCATAAAATATCTTAAAATAAGAAAAAGACAGACATTATCTAACTTGAAATTAGAAAAAAAATACTTTAAATTTAGAGCAAAACTTACTTGTTCTATTTGCAAATCTTCTTTAAGTCAGTCAGATAAACTCAAGATAAATGCTACTTTGTTCAACAACTTGTTTAACTTTTTTATTCTTCAAGAGTTTTTTTCCCCGTGTGAAAATATTCCCTTTTTGCCGTGTAAAAGATCCAAAGTCATCTTCATGGCTGCACTTTAGTCGTCTGAACATTTCAGTGTGTTTTTAGACTGACTCACTGCAAACAGAAGACACTAGACCCAACACTCTTCATGACACGTCACAGTTCAACTGTTTCCACTGCAAAAAAGGAATATGGACAACAGTTAAAATGACTCAGAATATTCTTGACTTAAGTTGTTTTGACTCATTTTGATTTAATTACCTTTTGGGCTTAGATCTTTGGTTTGTTTCAACACATTTCTGTCTGATTTCAAGCAATACTTGCACCTTAAATCAGTCGACTCAACTCTCTTACTCCAAATGCAGATTTTTGTTTTTGATTCAAATCATAAAATAACACAAATTGTTAATTGGTTCTATCAAGTGAGTGGGCTTTTAAAATGAAATCAAATTGATAATCATGAAAAAATATGATGTAAAATAATCTGCTGTTCTTGAATTTTAACAGGTCAAAACTACTGAACTATTTTGATTTCAAGTAGTTTTCGCTCATGTCGATACAGTTTTTGCCGTGAAGTCCTTCTGTGTTGGTGAAGGTTTGTGTAAATACTGGAATGTGGTCCTTTCTGCGGCCTCTAGACTCACTGTCACTGCACCAGTCTGCGGCTCTCACACATATCTAGTGCAGAGGCCAAAGTGCTTTTAATCCTCCCATCGCTTTATAATGTGCCACTCTGTGTCTGTTAGGACGTTTAAATTATTTTATGAATGATAAACGCCAAATTAAGGGGTTATTTATATGAAGATATATAAATATATTAGATATATTAGATATAATGTGTAGTTACAGGTTTGTTTTAGAGGCTTTTTGCACTAGTCGGACGTTTTGTTGTGTGACTCGAGTTTGTCAAAAAGCAGATTATTTTTGCAGAGCTTTGTCACAGATTTGATTTCCTCCTTTCTATTTTAACTGTAGCTCGTCAACATTCTGTGTGTGTTTTTGTATTTATATTGTACTGTTCTACTTATGAATACTGTTGTTATTTGGCTCCTTTAATACTGTTTTATAGTATGTGTCCAATAAATCCTGGTGAATGGGAGAAAACTCTAAGTCTGCGTTGTTTAATTATTGACCCGATTATTTACTTACACTCAACAAAATAAATCAGTCAAATGACATGACAATATATCAGTCAGTGCCTCCGTAAGTGTCCAGAAAGTAACAACCATATTTAGCCTAATGGTTCATGTGAACAGAAGAACAGTGTGACACACAAAGCCTCGCAGGTGTTCATGTCCAGACAAAGGAAACAAACTGCAAAGAGCGAAAGAAAAACATCGTGACCCGTCCATTCCTAGTGATCCAGCAGCGTTCCTCCTCCGCCGCGTACGTCCTCACGTCTCCCCAGGTCCGAAATGTCCTGACTCAGAAGTTTTGTGTTGAAGCAGACCATACTAAGCCGCGTTCAAGTCTCGGGAGCGCGCCTCATGTAAAATCCAGATCCGTGCGTTCTTTTCTGAGTTTTCCGAGTTGACTCTCCGCTCCGCTGTGCCATGATCCGCGCGCACCGAGCACCACCGCGCGGCTCCGCTCTGCGATCCCGAAGCCCGTGGTCAGACTGGAGTTCACTCCGTCCAGTCCCGGGTCAAACTCAGCTCAAACCCAGGGTCTAATGTGTGAAACGAACAGCGTTGACCTTGTGAACTAACGCCATGAAGTTTAGAACAGACTGTGAGAAAGAAGCGCACTGGTCTCAAAGTTTTGTTGGTGTGATGCGAGGGGCAGTTCGCAGTGGTGGGACGCCTCAGAGGGGGAGGACACGGGGGAGGGGGTGAGTGGGGGGAGGGTGCTCAGTCACACTAGAACAGAGAGCTCCAGTGAACAGCTCTGCGGGACCAGCGGCGCCTGTGACTCTGACTGAAGCGCACTTTCGGACTCGAACTCGGACTCGAGCGGAGGGTTCTGGCTGGACCTGGTTTTGGTGCAGTCCGGATGATGTGCGCGTGCCTGCTGAGGTGAAGGGAGCCGCGCGAAGCCTGCTCACACTCCTCCCCCTCTCTCTCCGCTGGCGCGTGAGGAGCGCCTTCACACAGCGCGTGAGCCCGGAGACGCACAGCCACAGCGCAGCCTCAGCTTCAGCCTCAGTCATGGGAGCAGCGGGGTTCAGCACCACGGAGAGCGCCCGGCTCCTGCTCCGCGTGCTCTTCGGTAAGAACGTGCCTCCCATTTCAAGTGTGTGCGCGTGTGTCATGTGTTAACGCTGGACTTTTGTGGCTCGTGATGAAGTGTTCTTCCACAGGGCGCATGTCCCGCTGAGCGCGTGCGGCTCCGGACCAGACCGAGCGCGTGTCTGCCTTTCCACTCTGACTCGTGACTTTTCTGCCAGCTCTGCAGTTTTTTAGCGCTGTGTGTGTGCGTGTGTGCGCGTGTGCCTGTGTGCGAGCACGACGGTGAGCGCGCGCCTCCTGACAGTGTCCTGTGCGCGTGCGTGTGCAGGTGTGTTGCCGCTGTCCGTGGTGCTGGCGCATGAAGGGGAAAACCTGTCCGGTTTATCCAACAACCCGGACAAAGCCATCTTCGCCGTGCGCGAGAACAGCACCACGTGCCTCATGGTAGAGTTTGCTGCCAAGTTCCTCGTGCCATATGATGTGCTCGCGCTCAACGGAATAGACGTAAGAACATTTCAGTTTCATAAACACATCACATTCAAAGTTCACGATTGACTGCATTGTTCAACTAAAAGCACAGACCTGGTGTAATGTGGCTCAAGCGGCCGCAAAGCCACACTTTGTAGTAGTTTGACCCCCGCTGTGTTGCAGCTGATCACGGAGCAGGCGTCGTTCATGCTTCCGCGCAGCGCAGAGATCGAGGGCAAATGCGGCAGCACGGACTCTGAGATCCACATCAGCTGGAAGAACAAGGCGTACACTCTGCGCATCTACTTCACCAAGGTGCGCGAGGGAAACGTGACACCAACGACACCAAATACTCTGTTTCACTGTGTTTAATAAACTCTTGTGCGTCTGTGCGTAAAGGAGTTCCGTGACAAAGGCATCGAGGTGTGGAAAATCAGCAAAGTGCAGTTCGTTTACGACACGTCTGAAACGACGCACTTCATCAACGCCTATAACCGTGAGTTCTGCGTCATTCACTCTTCACAGGTTCACTTCTCAGTTTGTATTCACAATCGTGTCTTTGAGTGCCTTTATCCTTATCCTAACTGAAAGCATACTATTGATTATAAAAAGTGCTGCCTTATTGCGCAATTTCTAACACAATTTAGTAGGTCTTGTCCTATCTGTTGTTATTACATTATTTGTTGCTATTCTAGTGTGTTTTTCTCTAGATATACGTACGCTTGTTACTCCAATTATGTGCTCCGTAACGCTCTAAACGTGTCTTGCGTGCAGCGGGGAAGCACACGGCCAGCAGTCACCGTCTGTCCGCGCTGGTGACGCCCGCGGGCCGCTCGTTCGTGTGCACGGCGCAGCAGACGCTCACGCTCATCTCCAGTGACCACCAGAAGGGCGTGACCCTGTCCATGTACGACATCCAGATCCAGCCCTTCGACATCGCCTCGGACTTTGTCTTCAGCGAGCGTAAGAACTAAGAACAAATCACACAGCACTGCGCAAGACATGACGAGGCCCGGAGCTGGAGCGGGGAAAGTTACCAAACATTGCGTGTTTCACAATTTACAGAGAGCTTAAAGCAACACCTGCGTGATTATTCCACGGAAATACAAAGTAAAACTAGGGCTGCAGCGATTAATCGATTAATCGTGACATGAACGATAGTCATATTTTGATCATCGCAATCATTATCTGGACAAAACAGTTTGTAAAACACATACAGAATGATTTTTTTTTTTATTTATAACAAAGACAGTGGCATTATTAAATCAAAATGTAAAAAAGGATTAAACAGTTGCTGATTTTTATCAATAATACACTTTCTTTTGTAAATATTTTCCATCCAGAAGCCTTCAGTCGTCTTATTCCAACCTTTTCTTTGATTAAAATCTATAAAAAGTCTCACTGTACAATTGAAATAATTGTTTGTCAAGTCTCTAATCAAAAACGTAATTGCTTGCTTGTTGACTAAATATAATAAATAACCTTTCTATGGAGATACATTTTATGCCATACTGTGGAATATCATTAAAGCCAAAGGAGCAATATTTCCATGGAAACAAGCAGGTAAGAGTCAGGTTTGTGGAGATGCGAGTCCGCTCACAGCCAAGACGCATGTTTTTCTAAATTTTTAGCGCAATAAAATCATCATCGAAAAAGAAAAAGAAAAAAAGAGAAGGCCTTTATTTTGTAGCTAAAAAGTTGCGTGGCCAAGCTTTAAATAGAAATAGAGTATTATCTTAAAAACATCTGCTCCAGGGGTGATAATCTGGTGTGTCTTATGTGCACATTAACTTGCACTTCATGAATAAATAAACGACACAAACAAATTCACTGAAATGACCTGCTCACGCTGGGATGTTCTGCTGTCGTCCTAAACCTCCTGTGTGTGACCTCAGCCGCTCGGGCCCCGCACAGTCAAAGGTAAAAGCATAAAACCAGAGCGAGGATGAGGAGCAGAGGTGGTGCAGCGGCGGCCGTTAAAGGGACGGTCATTAGAGGTTTATGAGTTTTACAGTGTCCTGGTGACGCTGAGCTGCAGTAACACACGCTGCGTTTCCTCCACCGCAGTCACAGCGGAGGAAGACAGGGCCGTCGGACTGGGGGGGTAAAGGGTACTGGCTTCCCCGGGGCCCAGGGCAGGAAGGGCCCTCAAAGTGTGTTTATGTCTCAGTCGCATTAATCTACGCTTGAGTTGATTTTTGTTGTGATAAAATGCAACGCGGTTGAGTAAAGTCTGAGTAAAGAGAATTATGCACGACATCAGAGAGTCCCATCGTCGCTTCAAAGAGGAGCTCACATTTTAGCCAAGAGGTTAACAAAAGAACTAATGATTATAATTTGCTGTTGTTTTTTCATATTGCAATAATACATTTTGATGTTGTTCTTTGTTAAATTGGTCTGGTGCTTATTACAAACACAGGACGTCTAAACATCTGTGAGTTTTGTTAAACCATAACGTCGATATTCAATAGGAAATAAAACATAATAACTGCATTTATAAATAGAAATAAATAAATAAATAAATATACAAAATGATGTATTAGGGGCCCATAGAGAAGGTTTGTACCTGGGGCCCAGAATTAGGTGTTACGCCCCTGGATGAAGCTGCAGTTTGTCGGTTTAATTTAAGACTTTTATGTTTGCACGGTGGCAGAGCGGCTAGAGCTTCTGCCTCTCAATAAGGAGATCATGGGTTCGAATCCCAGACCACCCCAACATCGTGGTTTAGAATTCTGAACCACCCTAACATCACACGATCTCTCTGGGTGGAGTCTGCATGTCCTCCCCGTGTTACCGTGGGTTCTCTCCGGGTTCTCCGGCTCCTCCCACCGTCCAAAGACATGACTGTGTAGGTTAATTGACAACTCTAAATTGGCCGTAGTGTGTGAATGTGAGAGTGAATGGTTGTCTGTCCTTGTCTGTCTCTCTGTGTCAGCCCTGCGACGAGTTGGTCACTGTCCAGGGTGTACCCCGCCTAAGGCCCAAAGTCACTGGGATAGGCTCCAGTCACCCGCGACCTCTAACGGGAATAAGCGGTAGAAAATGAATGAATGAATGAATGAATGTTTATAAATGTCCATAAAGAGTACAAATGACTATAATTTCTTACTATAATTCTGTTCTGCTGCAGTTTAAGTGTCCTTTATCTCCACCTGCCATCAGCAAACAAGCTAGGTTAGCTCAGCGCAGTTAGAGCAACAACAGATAAACTACTTTCAGTTTATATTTTGCTGTATAAAGTTAATTTGTAGTAGTGTAGTGAAACAAAAGCCAAAGTTAGGGAAAAATAGGCAACATTTTTAGTAGACATGACGGGTTCTAATGATATTCTAATTAAGACTTTGTTTGGTGAATAGCGCCTGTAGTAAATATTTATCATAGTTTTACATTTGTGAAGGTGAAATTAGTGATTTATTTTTTTATTTTTATTTTTTTAATGAACGTTTGCAATCACAGAAAGTAAAGCCGAGTTTTAACACAGACTCCCTCTGTGATGTCATCAAAAAGCGACGTACCTTTGTAAAAAGAGAGACAACAATTTACAGACAACTGACACATTATTTTGACAGTTTAAACATTCATTCAACAACAAAAAAAGGTGTTATCAGGTATTGTTATTTGTCAAATCCTAACTATTGTGTAATATATATGGATTTTGGCCCTTGTTTTCTAAATAGTTGCTAGGTAACAGTTGTAAAATTACCTCTAACTATGTCATATTTGCTGCTCATGTCCAACCAGGAAGTGACATTATAAACTTTATGAAAAGTATTAAGCTGGGGACAATTCGGCGAAATGTTTAATAAACTCTTAAATTGAATCACGTTCACTACATTTAAGTGAAATGTGCAGTCCAACTTGTCATATGTACTTTAACCTCACCTTCTGGAAACAAATTCATGTTCTTTCCAATTCTGTTTCCTTTGATTTTGGAAATGATTTTAGATGGAAAAAAGTTGCTGATGTTATTGATTTGATGTAGAATTCATAAAGTCTGGATTACTGGTTAGACGTCACATTTTACTAAATCGTAGGACACATGATTATATTTCAGATTTGACCAAACATTTTGCCCATTTGTCCTCAGTTTGACAGTTTTTGTAAAGTTTATAATGTTACTTCCTGCTTGGACATAGTTAGAGGTGATTCCATAACCGTTACCTAGCAACCATTTGAAAAACAAGGGCCAAAATCTAAATAAATTACACAATAGTTATGATTTGACAAATGATAATACACGATTACAACTTTATTTTATTGAATGACACTTTAAACTGCCAAAAGAATGTGTCAGTTGTCTGGAAATTGTTGTCTCTCTTTTTACAATGGTACGTCGCTTTTTGATGACATCAGAGGGAGTCTGTATTAAAACGCTGGGAGGGAGTCTGTATTAAAATGCTGTGATTTCAATCTTTTATTTTCAATTTTTGTTTTACAAATTTCACCTTCACAAAAGTAAAACTATGATAAATATTTACCACAGGCGCTATTCACCAAACAAAGTCATAATTAGAATATCATGAGAACCCGTCATATAGACTTTAAAATGTTACTAAATACTAAAAATACAAAATTTTCCTATTTTTCCCCAATTTTGTTGAAAAACGTGTCAGTTGTCTGTAAATTGTCTCGTCCGTTTTAGAACTCGGCACTATTTCCTGTCATTTTAAACTTTTATTTCTCAAAATTTCTTCACAAACTGCAACTTCATAAATGTAAAAATTATGATAATTATTTACCACAGGTGCCCTCCCACAAAGCTGAGTCAGAATTAGAAAAGCGTGGGCGCCTGTCGTGTAGACGTTCATCCCTTTCCCTGTGTCTGCTGCAGCGTACAAGTGCATCACGGACCAGAGGGAGCGCCTGGAGGAGACCCTGCCCATCGTGCTCGGGGTGGTCCTGGCGCTCATCATCGTCATCACGCTGGTCATCTACCACTTCCACCTGAAGCTGAGCGCCCCACAGCCGCAGCTGCCCCGGGACCGCTCGCTCTACAAGAACATGTGAGCGCCCCCTGTGTGCGCGGAGAGGCCCCCAGACCCGGCCCCGACTGCAGGGGCCGCAGCCTAATGTACGCAAAAGAATATCAAGGCCATAGATTTGTACACACGTTAAAGGGGATGTGTCATGCTTCATTCAGCGTTTAAAGGGGCACTGTGTTTGCTCTGCCTGGAATGTTTCAAAGTGTGGCATTAAACTCAGACCCGGGTAGCACTGAGTTACATTTACTCACTTATGTCACTTTTTAAAGGGATTAGAGTATTTTCTGACACCTTTTACCCTACGTAAGCAATATTTAGTTTTAAGGTGAGACACTACAGAACAGGAAAAAATCTTACATTTAAAGATGTCAATTGTAGACTTCAGTTGCACTGGACCACAGACATTAGAAGAGCCACAGCAAATAATCTAATAATCTAATAATAATCTCATACAAAAAAGATACTCGGGCCACACTCCCTGAAAGTCGTGGAGAGGCAAATCACACTTGAACTCCTCATCTGTGCTGACGTTTGGGCTCCTCTTGCTTCATTTCAACCCAGTTTCCAGAAAAACACGCACATAATTTAGGTTTTTGCATTTATTAACTACTGTTCATTTTTGTTGTCAAAATATGTTCAATAAGTACTTTTGTGGAAAATGTACGCTTTTTACATTTTGTAAATTAGAGCTAGAGTTTAGGGGTTAGGGTTTACTATTGATAAACTGTAACATGTGTTTGTTTTTGATTGACATTCTTATGTAACATCACATTTTCCGTTGACGTACTCATGCAGCATCATTTCCCTAAACATAAAATGTGCACATTTTCACATTGTATGTATTTTGACAACAAAAACGTACAATAGCTACATAAATGGAATTCTAAAGAGCTAAATTGTGTGTGTATTTTTCTGGAGACTGGAATGTTCAGTGAGAAGAGACACAAAGCATTAGATGAACAACACTTTAGCTTCAGACATGATTTGTTTTTGTGTCTATTCTTTAAAATACATAATCTGTGCATTATTTAATGTTTTGTCTGTCTCTTTTAGGTACATTTTACATCCAAACCGTTTTAGTTTCTCAAATCCTTTTTTACTTTCACTTGAGCACATTTATTGGCTCTTCTACTCACCAAAGATCTCGGAACAGTTCAATGATTGTTTCTGTTGCTCAAAAATACCTTGACAAACAGATATTCTTACAGTAAGTACAGTCGCCTCTCCAGAGAATTGGAGTCTTGTTTATAAAATACGAACAAAAAATGTATTTACGTGACTTTCAGCATTAAGTTCGTTATCTATAAAAACACAACTTCACGTAAAAATCAGCAAAAACACTGGAGCTTTCAGAGATTTGAGAAAGTATTTTACAATTTTGGTTAGAATTCTGCGTAAACTTTCATAAATGACCCATAATCTGTAATTCGACCTGTTTGAGTGATTCATTTAATGCCATACTGTGGGACATTCCAAGCAAAGCGTTCAGCAAAAGCACGGAGACAAACAAGCTCCACCCACCACCAAAAAAAAAAGACACAGTGCACCTTTAAACCTCAATGAACACGTTATAAATGCTCACCTCGTCAAGTCAGAACGAAATGTTTAAGTGTTTCTGTTTCTCTCCACATTTGAACGCTCGAATAAATCGATGATGCACAGCACAACGTTCTGAAAAGACAAATTAGCAGCGCGGCTATTGTTAACACGGCGCTAAAAGACACAAACGAGCAGAACGAGTCCATTACAGACTTTAAAAACACACAAGAGCGTTTCCTGTGCGCATCAAGAGTCAATTTACCGCGTCCAAAAGGAGAAAACACACCAAACTGAATGAAAATAATGACTACCCCAGCTACGTTTTGGAGGTAAAAGCATTGAAACATAGTGAAAAAAAACCCACTGATGTAGCATAATACGTCCCCTTTAACTAAGAGACATATTTTTCTGAACTTGTAGGTATAAAAACACATTCTGAGGCTGTACTTTCATTTGTCAAGTAGCTGTTGAACTCTTGCCTCTGCCGTCTCCCGTCTGACCTTTTCTCTTTGTCTGTCCGCACTGCAAAAAAGAATAACTCGACGAGGTAAACGCGTTTGAATTCAGAGGATTATGGCTGTTTTGAGTGATTTTTAGTTGTTTAGACCTGACAGATTTTGAATTTGAATTTGAATTTATTTATGGAAAGCCCCTTGAGATGCATCATCTCGTTTTCAAGGGGGACCAAATTGGAATTGGAAGGTAAACTGCACAAACGACATTCTAAAAGTTTCTGAGAGATTTTTGAGAACAAGAACAAGTCAAATTCCACTTTTTTTTTTTAATTGTGGTGGAATCAAGTAGAAGTTTTAACTGATGGGTTTCAATTTATACTTTGTTCTTATTTCAAGACAGTATCATCTGTCAGTGGAGTGCAACATGTTTCATATTGTATGTCAATTCAAAAGTACAAACCTTTTTGACATATATTGTAGTCTGAAATATGAAAATACATGACAAGAAGTGAAATGAATGAAAGAAAATGAATTCAACACATAAAAATACATATGTGTGTCTTTTCTAGGGCTAGGACTGAATCACACAGTCTTAATCTCTCTTTGAGTCAATTTAATCCTCATTTATAGACTTGGTTTGGTCCTCAGTCCTCAGATTTATCACATTGTAGAGACTAAAATCTGTTAATTCATGGACAAAAGTCATGTGGTGTAATTCTTTCCTACAAGATCAACAACATAGTCTGAAATTAAGATCTGAGTTAAGGTCAGGGTTCAGTTTGAAGACGCTGCGCCTGATTTTTACTTAAAAACGTGAAAAACAGAACCAGAACTTAATTTAAATCGAGTTAGTTAAAGTTAAAATGTGAAATTAATATGTATCGTGTGTGTCAGGGCTGCAACTAACGATTTTTTTGGTCATTGATTAGTCTAGCGATTAGTCCTACGATTAATTGATTAGTTGTTTAGAATGTGAGAGACTCTTTAATATGAGAATTTAATCTTAATTTTACTCAATTTTCCCCAGACAAAGCTGAAGTGAAGGCGTTTGTCGACGTCCTGGTGCAGAATATTTCTAGATGAACAAGTGTTTTAATCAAAAACACACAATCGACATGTTTCCTGTGTGTTTTTTGTGTCATTCCTGCTCTGTCTGAGTAATAAAACTTCTTCTTCTAGCACAAAGGATGTTTAGGAGTCTGTGTAACGATTGAGTAACGATTACACGATTATTAAGCTCTTAAAAAGAGCTTAACAAATACTAATAATATTGTTTGTGGTTTATCAAAATGGATAATTAGATCAAATAACACATCACATCGAAAATGCACCTGAATAAAGCACATGACACATGATTTCTTTTACACATTTTCTTGGGGGAGGACCCTCAGATCCCCTTTACATTTGCTTATTTCTAGCTCTAGAGATCACAAATCCCTTTTCTTTCACATACATCCACTCTTGATTAAGGAGTCTTTATTTTATTATGGTCCATTTATTTAAAAAGTGTATCGTCGATGGGCCACACAGTCTCATCCCGGGCCTCCCAATGTCTCGAGCCGGCCCTGCTTCTCGGTTCGTCACTGAATAGTCAAAACGGCTCAAATATCTCTGAATTCAAACCCGTTTAAAGCGACGCAGTTCTGTATTTCTTTGCGGCCCATCCCTGTCGTTGGTTTCCTGTCATTTCAAACGCTGCCATGGTGTCGTGTGGACAGTCTCGTGTTTAGTGCCGTGGCATCACATCGACGCCGTCTTTGCTTTGAGTCCGTCTCCGCTGGTTTATGGATCACGACGGAGGAGATGCGACCAGTTTCTGTAATGTTTCTGAATGTTCCGCTGTACAAAAAGAGGTTATTACTGTAAATTTAAACAGACACGTGTAGGGTATTTTCCACATAAAAAGAAGTCTATGCACAAGCCTCAGCCAATGCAATCGTGTGCGGTGTTTGATTCACAACAAATAAACGGCTGAATTAACAGACTCGAGTCGTTATTCAAGGGTTGGCGTCATGTTTTCTGTATTTTAGCACGTTTACGTTCGAGAAAGACAATTTGTCAAGTCAGATTTAGACTTTTGAACGCTGGTGAAGCTTGAAAAACACGTTTGAATGGTCGATAAATCTATACATTTCTGTGTTTTCCTCAGTTAAAAGATTCAATATGACGAATTATGTTTTAAAATATTCAACACAGACATTTTCAGCCTCGTGTTTAACCGTCTCAATAAAAAAAATTGCAGCAAAGATTCAAGGCTGTTTCCTGGAGCACGGGGCGGAAGGTCAGAAAGTGTCCGTTACCATGGAAATCCGCCATTTTCGTTGTAGGTGTACAAAATGTCTAGACCAGGGGTGTCCAAACTTTTTCCATCAAGGGCCGCCTATTTAAATATAGACCAAGCGGAGGGCCACAAATCAATCATGAAACGTTAAAAAAAGCTGCATTTATCTGATGTTTTAAGTTCCACCACATCTACATTCAGTCTCATTGCCTTAATATCACGTCTGTATTGCACCAAAATGTTAGTTATTTAGGTTGGAATTGTAGAAAATCTGAAATGTGCTGTAAATAGTACTTATCAGGACAATGTGGGCCGGTTCACCAGGAGGACTAAGGGCCAAGAATAATTGGTCAGAGGGCCGCATTTGGCCCCGGGCCTGAGTTTGGACATGCCTGGTCTAGATGTATTAACCAAAACGATGTAAAAAAAGTGGAACGACCCGATAAATTGCTTGGTCACCGCTGGTAAACACATTTATACCTCGATAGTGTTGGAATATGTTTGAATTAAAGTGAGACGCTGCAGGTGAACAGGAAAAAATCTTAAATTTAAAGATATCAATTGTAAACTTCTCCTGTAGTTTACTCACATCAATGTAAGAAAAAAATGCATTACAAGTTTTTCATCATGTCATGTTTTCAAGAAGAAATAAGGCATTTTATGTGTAAAAATGTGATAAAGTTATCTGTAGTGTTCAGAGAGAAAAGCTCAGAATGAGTTCTTGGATTCTCAGATTAGTGAAGTATAAAAAACATGGATGGAGGGAGTTCAGTGCAGAGTATTTTGACGGTGATGAATTATTGCATGATCAGAAATATCTAGAAACCAATGAAATATCAGCAATTACATCTCATCGAGTCAAAAGTACTCAAATTCAGATAAAAATGATGAATTCAAGTCATTTTAAGCAGGGTTAGATATGCATTTTTGCTGCTTAAAAGCTGAAAAAGTCTCTGTAGCAGAATATGTGTCCTTTAATATTTTGTCCTTTGAATCACATTAACTACAATCACAAATTATAAATGCGTTTGTACGTCCAGACACAATTACTCTCACTTGAATAATTTCTTTCAAATTGAACTTGCAATTCTAGTTGGCACATTTATCACATCGCAAAGGCTGCAATCAACCAGACAAAAGAATGTCCTCCGCACAGAACAAAATATCCTGCATTTTCATAGAAGAATCTCAGCTGTATATTTAAACCTCTACAAATATGTTCTGAAATGCACGTGTGAGAGGTTCATATTTCAGTCTTTTCTTCAGTGTTAATGCTCTCGAATGTCAACTCTGAACAGAATCCTTCTTTTTAAACACATATCACAAATCTAATCATAGCACTTTATTAGATTTATGTGTTTCCCTATTATAGTCTTATATTTAGTTACATTTAGATAAGTAGAGATAAGTCAATTAAAGGATTTAAATGTTGGTTTTAACTTAAGGTGAGACTCTGCAGGTGAAAAGGAAAAAAATCTCAAATTTAAAGCTATCAACTGTAAACTTCGCCTGTAGTTTACTCACATCAATGTAAGGAAAAAAAAATTACAAGTCTTAGAAATAAGGCATTTTGTGTGTAAAAAAACCAAAACAAAAACAACTAAAATTGCAGGCATTTCAGACATTTCAATCTGAAAAAAACACAGAACCAGGTTTAAATTCCTTGGTTCACTTTGTACACATCAGTGAGGGGATTATGTTGGCTCTTATTTAGTTTTTGAGTAAGATCTGACTAATTCTAATCTAATTCTAATCTTTGCCTAATTTTTTTTTTTTGTATTGACCTTATTCTGCCCCGCCCACTTTTGCCGCTTTTGTTGTAAACGCACTTCCGTTTGACGAGAACTCCGTTAAAGCTAATGACGAACGAGGGAAAAGTCTCACCGCTAAAATGTTACATAAAGTAGATTGATTTGTGTAAAATGTTTAATGAACACGAGCAACAACAAGTCAACAACGCACCGATTTCCTGGTCAGTCTGAAAACGTCTTTTTAGTCCATGTAGAACTTATTTTCTGTTGAGCTCGTCTGCTCCATGTAAACTACAACGGAAACAAGACGGCGGCGCGTACGGCAACTTCAGGAATAAGGTGAATATAGTCATTTATTTTTATTTTTATGCATGCCTTCTTTTATATATGTGCTACTATTTTATTTATTGTCATATGTTGTACTTTACGCCAAAGCAAGTTCCTAGTTTGTGACTTTTGATCACTGACAACGGCAATAAACCTAAATCTTTCTGTACGTTTAGTCAAAATCTTGTTGAGTCCAAGATTGTAAAGTTTGGTGTTTGTCGGAGCGACTTTAAGGCTGATCTTTATGTCTTTGTTGGAGAAAAACGTCCTTTGAAGTTACAACGTCCCAGAGAAATCTATGGATGAAGTGGATTAAATGACGTAATAAAACATCTTCAGGAGCAGACTGGACAAGTTTGTTGTTTCCACACGAAAGACGGAGAGAAAACTGACCAAAATAATCAGCGTCTGGCCTCAATCGAACTGTGGCGTGAATGAAATATTCTCCACAGTCAGTATCAGACGCACGACGGCGCGTTTGTCGTGAGGTAAATGGATTTGGTGGACACAGGTCTGAGCAGACGGATACACCGCTCTGAAACGCGCTTAAATCATCAACTATTGATTTAACGTCAGCGTCGGACGAGGCACAAACCATCAGAGAAATGGAAAAGAAACGGAGCGCGCCGTCAACATTTGTTACCGACACAAGGAAGTCGGCATCAGGGCCAGCGTGGAGCGTTTTAGAGAAATAAAACACAAATATCTTCACACATACATTAAGCCATGTTTTGAAAATCCCACAGAATGTTTTCTTGATAAATAAAATCAAAATCATACTTAAAGTCTTTAATCATGAGTCCGATCTCCGCGACTCACAATAAGACATTTAGTATTTTTGTGTTGCTAAAGTAAACTACTTTCATTATGTCGTCAGCTTTTTCTGTGTTTATTTTTTTATTTTGTGTCTCTACGTCACATTTTGACGTCTCTTTATGAAATGCGTCAGGTTTGGATAGAGGTAGATGTGAGTGCAGGAATATCTTGATGCGAGTGGCTTAATTCTACTTTATTTTTTCAAGGATTTCAGATTTTTCAGAGGGCCATAGGGGCACAACTCGCCACCATTTTTACGTCAGTTACACAAAGTCTGTATGGAAGGTTCTCATTTTTGTCTAATTATAACTTAGTTTGGAGGGAGGGCATGTGTGGTAAATAGTTATCACAGTTTTACATCAGTCGAGATGCAGTTTGCGAGGAAATTTAGAAGAGTAAATGCTTAAAATGACAGGAAGTAGAGCTGATTCTAAAATGGAATCCCTCTGTGATGTCATCAGAAAGCGACGTGCCATCCAAAGTACAAGGACAATTTAAACGCAACGGACACATTTTTCTGATAGTTGTCATTCAACAAAATAAATGTAGTATTAAGTAGTATTTATTGTCAATTATTAACTGTTGTGTAATTTTTATGGCTTTTGGCCCTTGTTTTCAAAATGGTTGCTAGGTAACGGTTGTGGAATTACCTCTAACTATGTCATATTTGCTGCCAACCAGGAAGTGACATTACAAACTTAACAAAAACTGTCAAACTGAAGACCAATGGGCAAAATGCTTAATAAAATCTTAAATATAATCATGTTCAACCAGGATGTACAACTATAAACACCATGAACACTGTCAAACTGGGAACAAATAGGCAAAATGTTTAGTAAAATCTTAAATATAATCATGTTCTCAACGTTTTAGACTTTAACATCTAAGCAGCAATCACTTTAAAAAATGCCCACTAGCCTTGTCTTGTCTCATGCTATAAACTAAAACATAAACCAGTCAAAAATACAACAGTTTCGCCCCGTTTAGCGACAGACGTGAACTCGTTTCCATGGCAACCAGATCACGAGCTGACAATCTTACACGAATGCTGTACTCGACACATAAAGTTACCGTCACTTCTAGTCCTGGTTTAGGCCTGGTTTGGTTCTGGTACAGTCTTGGTTTGGTTCTGGTCTGGTTTAATCCTTGGTTTTGCCCACATTTCGATGACGTGTGACTTAAATGTAGCTGTTACTACTTATTACTCATACTACAATCAGCCTGATTAATCCTAACATTTACTTTCTTCAAAAATCTTAATCTGCACAGTGTTCCCTGCTAATATTCTGAAGTGTAAAAGCCTAGTTGTAGCTGGATAAATGCGCTGATGGACAGTTTAATAGCTCCGTGTTCAGAGCTGTGGAGCTGGACATGAATCAAGAAAGACCTGGAGGCTGTACAGCTCACCAGAGACATCCATCCATCAGGAGAAGAAACAGAAATTAAACAAAAACAAAATACTTGATAAAACTAACCCTTAAAGTGAAACGCTGCAGGTGAACAGGAAAAAATCTTAAATTTAAAGATATTCTCCTGTAGTTTACTCACATAAATGGAAGAAAAAAATGGATGACAAGTTTTTCATCGTGTCATATTTTCATGTAGAAATAAGGCATTTTATGTGTAAAAATGGCCAAAATACACATATTTGGGACATTTAAATCTGAAAAATGGACTGAACCAGGTTTAAATTTTGGTCATTTTGTAACATATTAGTTACAAAAAAATTTACAGCGGGGATTTCGGATTTCTTATTAAGTTTTTAAGTAAAAGAGATTGGACTGAAAATTGTCCGAAAAATTCTAATTTCACCTCATTTTTTTAACTTAAAACTTCAATAAATCAGTTTTAGAATTAGATATTAAAAAATCCTTCTGTACATTTCATCAAAATCTTGTTGAGTCCAGGATTGTACAGTTTGGTGTAGGAGCGACTTTAAGGCTGATCTTTAGGGGAAACAATTAATTTCAATAAAATGGCCTTTGAAGTTACAACGTCCCGGAGAAATCTATGGATGAAGTGGATTCAATAAAAGAATGTTGTTTCCACATGAAAGCCGATATGTTGAGAGAGAAAACTGACCAAAAAAAAAAAGAGGAAGTAGGAAGTAGTTTAGCCTGTAGTGTCTTGCCTTAAATGCGTATGAATAAAAGAATAATAATAATAGTCCGGGAGTCAGCCCCCTCCTACACAATTATTTTTCTTACTATTATTCTTCATGAGTGTATACTTTGGGCCATTATGAGTTCAAGTTCAGTCCCCCAAAACCCCTCATGAGCCAAGCCTCTGAGAATATTGTGTGTGAGTGAAAAGTGGTGCCATAGTGTCACACAGTCATGAAATCTGGAACAAAGAACACTGTGAGAAATCTAGTAATATCACATGATTGAGAGGGGTTTTGGGTCCAGTGACCAAACAGGGCTGAATCAAAACAAAAGACTTTAACTTGTAATGGCCCGAGGTATTCACCTTTCTGAAGTTGCCGTACGCGCCGCCATCTTTTCTTGTTGTAGTTTACACGGAGCAGACGAGCTCAACAGAAAATAAGTTCTACACGGACTAAAAAGCCGTTTTCAGGCCCCAGGAAATCAGTGCATTGCTGATTGTTGTTTAAACATTTTACACAAATCAATAAGGCTGTCATCAACTAAAGAAATCCTCGGTCGACTAAAGACCTGTCCTATCGACCGATTAGTCGACCAATTTATATATTTATCAGTCGATAAAGTGTGGAAAAAATGTAGCAAAACTATACATGTCTCCAAGTATTTAACCAAAACTGCACTCAAAAGACCACAACTACACAAAATTCCATGCAAAAACAACTATTTATACTGAAAAGTACTAGAAGACAGTATATTTATTTGTTTTATATATGTAAGTCAGACTAAACTCACGATTCACTCCAAAATCTTCAGCTGACTCATTCCATAACTACTTGTTTTTGCTGTTTTTGCCATATAATCCCTTAAATCGGAATCAAATAATTAGTCAACTAACAAAAATGTTGGTCGACTAAGACACCATCGACCGATTAATCAACTAAAAGACTAAAGGACTACAGCTCGACAAATCAATCTACTTCATGTAACATTTTAGTGCCCAGACTTTTCTGTCGTTCGCCATTCGCTTGAACAGGATTCTTGTCAAACCGTGCCTTTACTACAGGAGTGCAGATCTGTGGCAAAAAGAGGCAAAAGTGGAATGAGGTGAACACACTAATGAAAAATAAGAAAAAGGTAGTAAAATAATTACACGGGGGGCTGACTCCAGCTGTTAAACACACACGGGCGGGTGGAGAGTCCTTGTGTCAAGTGGAGGAGTTCAAGTATCTCGGGGTCTTGTTCATGTTTGAGGGACGGATGGCGGATGAGGTCGCTGTATCGGACCATGTGGTAAAGAAAGACAAAGCTCTCCATTTACCGGTCGATCTACGCTCCTCCCCCTCCTCATGAGCTCTGGTTAATGACCGAAAGGTTGAAATGAGCTTCCTCCACAGAGTTGTTCGATAACCCCTTTAGGTAACGCTTTAGTTCCCATTCCGACGGGGCTTGAGCGGGCCGTGACCACAACTTTACTACGGCATAAGGGTGTAACACGGCGCCTCCACCTACACAATCTACACATCAAATGAAAGCTCTTTCTGATTCTGCAAACAATTAACACGCACGATAATCACAGCGCGGACAGTAACGGCGTTTTTGCAGAAAAGAAAAAAGCTGCGATTTGACGTTCCTTACCTTTGATGGCTCTGGTGAAGTCAAATGTCCATAGTTCCCGGCAAGATTGGTCTCATTCTGTCCGGTACAGGTCCAGTAAATATAATATAAATAAATATAAATAATAATAAAATTATATGGTCCACAACATGTGTTAGATCCTCCGTGGCAAAAATACAGCAATAAAGTCTTCCAAACGTGACATCCACGACGCCATTTTCTTCATTTTTATTGGTTATTTCAGGCAGAAGATGCTTCAGATAGCATAAACTGTGCTATCTAATGCTAAACGGGACCCTTAGCTTCTGATTGACACTTCGTTTGGCCAATAAGCGGGGGTTGGGAGGACACAGGACCCCTGTAGAGCCAATCATTGCCTCAGACTTCTCCACGTTTACGCACCACAAGTCTCGCCCCTCCTGTATGAACCAGTCACATTGCACGTTGTCAGTGATGGATTAGGCTTATAGCCAATGAGCAGCTGAAAAGAGAGAGCTGTGGAAAGATATGTTTTTCTGCTGATAGCGCTTCCAGGAACTGCAGGTAACGCGGAGAAGCCGAGTGAAACAGCTCCGTGCGTAATTTACGCATGGTTTACGCGCTACTGTTTTTGAGTTATAAACATGACACAGCGGATAGATAAGCATAAATACACACATTGAGGAGTTGGAAAAAGCTTGTAAAAGCCGTGACTCGACCGAAAGTCAAACTTTCGCGATCCAGTTTGGATAACGGGACTCCTGGCCACCGCCGACCCGGACATTTCCACGGAACGAACTTTCTCATAGGTAAGGGTTGTTATTATTATTGTTCTTATTCCTACCTTAATAAAGCATGAATAAAGACTTCATTTATAGTGAACAAAGAATTTATTAAGAGTGATTCAGGCTTATTAACTACTTAACTAATATTCTAACCCAAATTCCTGGCCCTAACCCTAACCTTAACCTTAATTAAGTGGTAACTAATCCTGAATCATGCTTAATAAACTATTTGTTCAGTATAAAATAAGTCTTTGTTCATGCTTTGTTAAGGGACAATAAGGTGTAGTTATTATAAAGTGGTGCCCTTTATTTTGTCGAATGACCGTTTAAACTGTCAGAAAAATGTGTCCGTTGTCTGTAAATTGTCTCTTATTCATCAAGTTTCATCACTTCTCAATTATGAAACTATGATAAATATTTACTACAGGCGCCCTCCCACCAAACTAAGTCAGAATTAGAATATCATGTGAACCTGTCGTATGGACTTTAAACATTTATTTTTCTAAATTTCTTCACAAACTGCAACAACACGGATGTAAACAAACATTTACCACAGCAAACTAAGCCATAATTAGGAAAAAACGTGAACAAAACTGACTACTTCTTTCACCTCTAACCACCTCTAACTTATTATTATCATTATTAACGTATCAGCAGATGAAGGAGCATTAGCTTTGCCACGTTTTCTTAGTCTTTGTAAATGATCTGATCCAGCGGCGGTCCCAGGAGCCTCGTGCGGTCAGTGTGAGACGCTCCCTCTCTGTCCGAGCTCAATCAATACTCCATTACTGTGTTTGAGGGAAAACAGCCTCCGAGGAAGACGGACAAATCACCTCATACATTACGGCGAAACCTGTGTCCGCGCTCGCCGACCGACAACGCAGAAAGAACAGAAGAACACGAGAGGAACTGGGGGTTGAAGACGCGCTCTGGGCCAGTTTGGACGAGGTTTGTTTTACCACCAGACTCTGAGAAAACTGGAACGTGTTTGAACGAGGACTCAAAGAAGTGAATCGTTTAATCGCAACTGATAAGTGTTTGAGCGAATCGTCAACAAATGTAATTGTCGAATAATCGTTATCTGGATTGTGCACAGACTTCGAAGCATGTGCTCAGAAAAGAGGTTTTATCGCTCAGACAGAGCAGGGATTACATCAAAATGACAAAGAAAACAAGATCATTTAGTGTCAGATTTCCACTGAGCAAAAAGTGACGAAGCCTTTGAAAAACAGTCTAAAACAACTGACCCTGATAAAAAAAATAAGCAACTAGTTCAGCGTCTGTGTTTCGGTCATCATTGCATCTATTATCATGAAACACAGCTGAAAAACAGCAAAAAATATATTTTTTTTTGTGATGCGAAAGTCCAAAAAGAGCCCAAAAACCTGCAACCCTCAACATTTTGACTTTCCAAAAAAGAAGCCGAAAGTCACTATTGACCTTATTCCGCCCCGCCCACTTTTGTCGTTTTTTGCCACAGATACGCACTTTTGTTGTAAACGCACTCCCGTTTGACGAGAACTCCGTTAAAGCTAATGACGAACGAGGGAAAAGTCTCGCCGCTAAAATGTTACATAAAGTAGATTGATTTGTGTAAAATGTTTAATGAACACGAGCAACAACAAGTCAACAACGCACAGATTTCCTGGTCAGTCTGAAAACGTCTTTTTAGTCCATGTAGAACTTATTTTCTGTTGAGCTCGTCTGCTCCATGTAAACTACAACGGAAACAAGACGGCGGCGCGTACGGCAACTTCCGGAATAAGGTGAATACCACGTCAGGACGTCCCAAAGCAGCGTCATCTTAGTTTTAAATTGGGTCAAAAATGTAATTATTCGCAGGAACTTCACGTTCTAAACAACCAACCGATTAATCGAGAGAATAATCACTAAACTAATCCATTACCAAAATAATCGTTAGTTGCAGCCCTGGTTTAAACGCCGTCTGTGTTCAGGGGAGTAGACAGGGGGGGACAAAGGGGTCTGTTGTCCCGGGCCTCGGGGTCTTAGTGGCCCAGAATTGATCCCTCTTCCTGTAAATTTATATTAGAGAAGGGCCCATGTGAGGCTTCTTTCCCTGGGCCCCCAAATTTCTGTTGACGGGCCTGTCTGTGTTTATATTCACGTGCAAATCATTCACATCTACAAAAACCTCCGTAAATATTATCCTAAATTTTATATACTGTACTATAAATCAACAAACTTAGAGCTCCTCGGGTAATTTTAGTCTTGTGCAAATGTAGTAGACAAACAAATCGGTTGGCTGATATTTTGGGCCGATATTTTCCTTTGTTAGTGTATGTGGTATCAGCCAAAATTCTCCAGAACATGTCGATATTTTACTTTGGTGCGACCTGCTGCCTAAAGAACACACACAAAGCTATTCTGTTAACACTCATTGACTTGACTACAATGTTCTTAAAGGTTTGTGGCGAAGCAAGGCTGTGGGTGAGTTTGTAATAAATTTAAATTACA
The DNA here is from genome assembly GCA_019453435.1 of Rhinogobius similis. Classification (NCBI taxonomy): domain Eukaryota; kingdom Metazoa; phylum Chordata; class Actinopteri; order Gobiiformes; family Gobiidae; genus Rhinogobius; species Rhinogobius similis. Next base: position 14,676,074 of record CM033620.1, on the reverse strand, counting down.
TAATTTGGGGGAAATTATCAAAATTAGCTCCATGTAAATATCGGCAGCGCTTACTGGCATTGGATTCTCTGGACTCTAAACGATCTGTCTTGGTATTAGCCATAAAAAACTCACAACGGTCTGTAGTTTTTATCCTGGACATTGAAGCTCAAATCAATTCTAAAAGTCTCTTCTGTCTATTTTAGGTTCAGATTTGAACTAAATTCTCTTTTTTTTTCTACAATTACAAAGTAAAAACGACACAACAAACTATGAAAGTATGAGTACAAACCCCCGTTGTCGTGACAACAGAAGACCAATCAATATGGAGGCTCTTTGGGAAAGTTCAGGTGCTTTCGGTGCAAAGTTTGGATCATGACATTGGTAAAACTAACCCAAACAGGAAGAAAATCTAATCACACGAATTAAAGCCCCAGTATGTAACTTTTCAGCAAACAAAAGTGTTTTGTTCATTTTGGTTGTTCTATCGCACTGAAATCACATGCATCCCGACTGTTGTAAATGATGACATCACACTGGGAAAACAAATCAAATCAAATCAATTTATTTTTATAATGCCCAAAATCACAACAACAGTTGCCTCGATGGGCCACAGGTAAAAGCAGTTCAGATAACTGTCCCAGAATGCCCCTGTCCTTTGACCCTCCTTCGCGGTGAGGAAAAACTACAAAAAACCCCATGGGAAAAAGTAGAAACCTCGGGGAGAACCACAGTGAAGGAGAGATCCTACTCCCACGGACGGACAGGCTGCAGATGAACTAGGACTGACATCCACTTGGACTGTGGAGCCAGAACCACTCAAGAGGGAGGTGGCTTTAAAGAGTTCCTCCAGGCGGACGAGGAGCAGTCCACCAGTGTAGAGAGATCCTCCAGCAGGAGATGAGGAACAGTTAATCTAAAGTAGAAGGAGTTCGTCCAGGCAGACGAGGTGTGGCTAATCCAGCTGTCCAGGCGGGTGGCGCATAGATCGTCCAGACAGGTGGGGGTGGGGGGGTCGTCACTGGAGCAGCCGCCGCAGTGTCTGAAACAGTCTCCACTCCCCGGGGGAAGTGGAGAGAAAGAGAAACATGTGAACAGCAAGGGGGAAAACACCAAGAAACCATCCTGTACACGGCACCAAAACTCCTCTAATGTCACAGAAAAATACATGTAAACATCTTTTATTTTGTTGAATCAATGTTTAAAGGGTCAAAAAGGTTGTTTATTTGGTGTAAATTATGCATTCCCTTTGTCTCCCCAGTGTGACGTCATCAGTTTGTTTACTTCCTGTAGTTTTCAAGAGATTTTTCAACTTTTCTGACCTGATTGGTGTAAAACTATAATCTACATTTACACAATACACTGAACAAAGTCAAAAATAGAAAATCCTAAAAACTTTGAGCTTTTCTATCATTTGTCCAATTACAGCCGTGTTTAGTGAAAAAACACTCACCTCTCTGCAGATCTGACTTGTAATTTGGCCCGTTGGCGTCACCTGCTCGTCTCCGTGGAGATAGATAAAGAAATCGAGACAAGCAGGAAAAGTTACATGGTGCACCTTTAAAAGTAACGTCCTTAAACAAAACTGATTCTGTAGCTGTGATTTGGGCCAATGTGGTTTGACCCAAACATCAGGTGGAAGGAAAACATAGTCATCAAATGTGAAATGATAATGTATTTAATGAAAATCCTACCAGAGCTTAGTGTTTGAACGGTTGGTCTTTCCTGAAAATAAACAATTAAAAAAATCATGTAAAAGTAAAGGAAACACACATGCTTTCTTCAAACTAAATCAGCTTTAAGTGTTTTTTGTAAGTATTTTTTATTATTTATAACTAAAACTGGACGCAATGGAACAGTAATAATAATTTAACAAAAGTTCAATGTTTGTTAAAATGTGTTTGAGTTGCCTGAATGCAGAGGTGAGTAGAACAGCCACATTTTAACATTACGTCAAAGTAATATCACTCAAGTAAAAGTACAAAGCAGTGGTCCACGACACAAGAAAAGTATTTATGGAAACTATTACTCAAGGAAGAATCATTCTTTGAGCATAAAATCGGATTTATAACGATTTTTTAATAATTAAGTTGATGTAGGACAAAACAATAAAATAATGCACAAATCTGACCTTAAAAATAAGAAAAGCTAAATCTTGTGGTCAAGCGGTGCAAGAATACAAAACGATCGATACCAAACATTGTTATATCGACACTGGCTGAGATCCAAAAGCATCCATTCTCGCTCAAAAACTATCACTCCTCATATCGAGATGTGATCATACTGATATGATCATACATTTTAAATGATCTGCACATATGTTTCATTTTTAATTAAAGGTCATTGGGTGGAGCAGAGGGGTTTCAATACATTTTATTACAAAAGTCAAATCAGAAGCAAATCGATATTGCAAAACTTTTATTACTTGTATCGGATTGAAAACAAAAAATGCAGATATCACCCATCACTAGCAAATCATTTAAAGGGGCTGTGTGTGATTTTTACTGTTTTGAAACGTGAAAAACAGAACTAGTTCATGTTAAACACTCTACGTCAGTCACATGTGTCTCTCACTTTCCTACTGCAGGCCCAGCATCATAAATATTCACCGCCATGAGTTTAAAAGCACTTTTCACCAGTCTCTGGGCCCAGATCGTCACAGACAAGTAAAGCTAACAAACATTAGCATGCTAACGACACACTTCCTGATTCTCGTAGAATAAAACGCTCAATAAGTAGATTTAGAGAAAGTGTTGTGGTCACATTTTCTCCTGAATAGATGCTCATTGTATCTGGACTGTGGCACAGATTTGACTTTATTACATGCAATAAACTGAGAACATGAACTAGTTCTGCTTTTCACGTTTCAAAACGGTAAAAATCAGGTAGAGCTCCTTTAATGTTGTCAACATAAAACATAAGTCACTTGTGGAAAGAGGTGGACAATATAGCAAAATGTAGATAATATCATAAAGATATGCAAATTTGAAATATTGGGGATGTTTATGGTGAAAAATTAGCTGATCAATAATGAAAATGTTGAGAACTTTCAATTAAAGTTATATGGTGATATTTCTGCACTTTTGTGATTAATTTTACAGACATTTGTCTGATAATTAATCTCAACTAATGTGTTTAAAGACATATTTTAACACATTTCTACTGGATAATATCAACTGAATATCGTCCTGGAGACACTCCAGAGATATTCATTTTTGTTAACATCGCCCACTACAACTTGCAGAATTACTCACAGTGGGAAAAACTTGTCAATTATATCACTCAAGTGGAAGGAAAAGTATACGGTGTCTGAAAAGTACAATTTATTCAAAAAGTTACTCAAGTAAATGTAACTGCCCACCTCTGCCTGAACGCAACCCGCCTCCAGACGAAGTAATGAACCCAAATCAACAAAAAATCAACAAAAAAATAAATAAAAATCCATGCAGCCGTGCTTTTTATGGGCGTTTTGATTTTAATTGAAACCAGCTTCACTGATAACAAACATGCAAATCACTGTACAAGCCTCAGCCCAAGTGACCCTCGTTCAAGTGTTTGTGAGGATCAGACACACACACAGACACACACACACACACACACGCACGCACACACACACACACACTCGTCCTATTTACACGTATCACAGTGAAGGATGGGGCAGAGGATACACTGTTCACCGGGTTCAGACGCAGACAGAATGGCAGCGTGGTTTGTTCGTCCCTTTGAGTGAGCGACAGACGGAGACGACACACTGTGAAAACTCAACATCAGCTCCAGGAAAATGACTGGAATTCAAGGTTTTGGTTGAAAAAGGTTGTATGAGCTTTGCTTATGTTTCAGGTCAAATAATATCTTGGTCGGTACGTTTACGTCATTTAAATTAAAGGTGCACTATATAACTTTTGATGGAAAGTTTAGCAGCTGCTTGTCTCCATGGAAGTACATTTTCTTCTCTTTTTTTCCATTGACCAGCAGTGTCCAAACCTTTTTTTTTTTTTTTACCTGACGTGAACATAGCTAATCATTCAAAATGTTGCATTTGATGCAGTTATGATGAGCCGCCGCGCTTTTATTAAGGCTTGGATAATGTTAGGTTTGTATAACATTAAAATCTTTCTTACTTTGGTTATGATAGAAGAAATTTTTCCCGATTTGACAGTAAAAAGAACAACTTTTGCAGTTCTTTGGGCCATTATATCAGGACGCCTGATGCTGGGCTCACATTGCACACGGTGCAGTGACTGCACTCTTTTCATAGCATTAAAAGTACGACCGGAGCTCAGAGCACATGACGTGCAGTGATGTCAGAGGAAGCGCCACAGCACTCCTGCTTCTTTCCACTGAATTTAAATAGTTTCCCTCTGCAGGCTTTTTCCTTGTGTTGATGAAGAACACGTGATCTCGTGATCAAAGCACCAGGCTTCATGTGATCATCCACCACAGGAGCAGCAGCCGCAGCAGCCGCAGCAGCAGCCGCAGCCGCCGCCGCAGCAGCCGCAGCAGCAGCAGCAGCCGCCGCAGCAGCCGCAGCAGCAGCCGCAGCCGCAGCAGCAGCAGCAGCAGCAGCCGCAGCCGCAGCCGCAGCAGCAGCAGCAGCAGCAGCCGCAGCAGCCGCCGCAGCAGCCGCAGCAGCAGCCGCAGCAGCCGCAGCAGCCGCCGCAGCAGCCGCAGCAGCAGCCGCAGCAGCAGCAGCAGCAGCCGCAGCAGCAGCCGCAGCCGCAGCAGCAGCAGCAGCCGCAGCAGCAGCAGCCGCAGCCGCAGCAGCAGCAGCAGGTGCAGAGCGAGCGTGAGGGCCTGTCATACACTACAGTTTATCAAACCTTATAAACCAAAAGTTATGGTAACGTTTTGCCACTTTTAAAACGTTTTTTTTAACTTAAAAACGTTGCAGCTGCTTAGTCTTCAGAGTACCTCACCAGGCAACGCAACTATAAAAGTTACATAGTGCACCTTTAATTTTTGTCCACTGTAAAACATGAGTCTAACATTTGTTTAAACCCTCAAACTCACTATATTGCATTGTTCACTCACACATCACTTTCATGCAGGCGGGTGAAGTGTCTTGCTCAATGACAAAAGGGCAGAATGGACTAGTTTGAGCTGGAATTGAACCATGAACACTCTACCGCCTCAGCCACTGTTGTCTTGTTTGAAGTTTAGTTTTCTTTAGCAGAGAAGACCAGGTCAGTTTAAGTCTTGGCTTTTGACTAAAATGATTTTTGGTTTTAGTCCAGATTTAGTCCACTGTTTTTAGCTTTAGTCAGTGAAAATGTCGTGCTGATTTTGACGACTAAATCCATAGTAGTTTTAGTCAACAATTATAATATAATATAACTTTTTTAAAATTTAAGTTCAACAATTTGTATTAGATTAATGGGACATAAAGACTTGTTGCATGAACATTGAGTTTGTTTATGTTCTGCTTGAGGCTCTGGAATGGAACAGGGGAATTTGACTTTTGGACTTAGATGAGACATTTTTGTTGTACAGTTTGTGCTGTTGCTCTTTTGGATGTCTTCTGTTAACCTTTTATTTGTGTTTTCTCTCTGTATCGTATTCTGTGCCCTTTTTTGTTCTGTTTAAACACTTTTTAAGACAATTTTAAAATGAAAAGCGGAAATTAAATCTTGTCTCCACTCATTACTGTCATTCATTTATGTTTATTTCATTTATTTGACAAAAATATCAGCACTTTTAGTCACATTTTAGTAATTATGATCACAATTATCTAGTTTTTATTCATGAAATTGACGAAAAACTAAGCGCTCACCCTTTAACGAGAAGGTGGCAGGTTTAATCATAAGCTGATTCGGTTATTGTGTCCTTGGGCAAGACACTGCACCCACAATTTCCCCTCTGTTCACAGTAAATATTGCAAGTTATGAGGAAAAAAACGTAATCTGCGATAAAACCAAAATTCTGAGGAAAATTAAAAGTATTGTCTTCTAAATTCAAGTCATTTTCTCTCGCGTAGATGCTTAGTTTTTGCAGCGCGAGTAAAAAAATGGGAGATATTAATTGCGTTCTAAAATGTGCACGTCAGTTGTTTTATTTCCGACAAACAACGAAACGTCTATTATAAAAACAGGTTGGCATAGAATTGCGCGTCAAGTCGACTGTGTCCAAATCTACTCAGTCTGTGCTACATCGAAATGCATCGTGTCAGTTACAGCATTTTAAATAGTACAAGGTTTATCGCGTGTTCAAAGTGGGATATTGCTCCGATGAATTCGCTCTATGCCAACTTTAAAAACGCCCCAACGAAAATCACCCAAACACCGAAACAAAAAGCCGCCGCCCCAACCCAAAATAACGAAAAAAAAAACCTTCAATTCCGATAAATAAATAAATAAATATTCCAAAATGTCTTACAAAACTGTTTTACCCTTTTACCCCCGACAATAAAATGGTTCTGTCTACAAATGTGAAGATAATAATAAATATATTTAGCATTTTAATAACATTTAGCTTAAGTTGGGTTTATTTTTGGGATAACTCTCTTTTTATATGATAATCTTTAAGCAAAAAAGTTGGATTATAAACGGTAGGAAAAAGATCTCTGCAAGAAACTCTATATTTAATACTGCTCATATCACAATGGTTACGACACGATAAAATATTGCAAATTATCAAAACTGTACAGAAGAAAAAGTCTTTCTAAAATACATTTTGACAGTTAGTATGAGACGAAGGAGCAGTCCATATCCGCTGCCGACATCTTCGTCCGTTTTCAGACTGATGGCTATCACAACTCTACATCGAAGAGTTATTAAAGAAGAGAGAAAACCGCTTCTGCGCGTTTCGTCCTCTGCGTTTCGCCCGCCGTCGGGAGCGTTGGGCGACCGCAGCGCAGCACCGTTTGGGTCCTTCCGTCCCGGCTCTCGGGATCTAGCTTCGCTCTAGCGCTGGCCTTTACTGTGCATGTTGTAGAACTACGTGAAGTCTCCGAAATGTCCCCTTCCTCTCGTGTACGCGTGTTTAAATATTCCACTAATCTACGTCGACGTTTGTGAGAGTTCGTGACACACCGTGGCGTCGCGGCCGTGTTTTTCACAGCGGCGGGGCGAGAGCGTCCCCCGGTGGTGTTGAGTCTTTCGCGGGTGTTTTTGTTTATTTTCAGTCTCGGGAGCAGAGAGAGGAGGGAGAGGCGGTGTCAGCGGTGCCGGTAGTGCCTCATGAGGGGGACGATGCACGACGGCGGCCCGGACATTTTCAGGAAGGGGTGCTGGAGCAGGTCCTGGGCCGTGGAGCGCTGGGAGGGTTCTCTCACCAGCATGCGGTCCAGGAAGGAGCGGAGCACCGAGGACACCTGGAGAACGGACAGAGAGAGGGAAGAGGTGTTTACAGGTGTAGGGGAGCTGCAAGTAGAGCTGCTGCTGCTGTCGTCACGCGGTCTCTTTCTTTCTTTCTTTCTTTCTTTCTTTCTTTCTTTCTTTCTTTCTTTCTTTCTTTCTGTCTTTCTGTCTTTCTTTCTTTCTTTCTTTCTTCTCAGCACGGAACATCAAACTTTCTTTCTTTCTTTCTTTCTTTCTTTCTTTCTTTCTTTCTTTCTTTCTTCTCAGCACGGAACATCAAACTTTCTTTCTTTCTTTCTTTCTTTCTTTCTTTGAGTTCTTTCTTTGAGTTCTTTCTTTGAGTTAATAAGCCTCTGACATTTACAACAGCTTCACATTAGTTAGAGCACGTTTCACTCTTTTGTCAAGATCACAGCATTTTAATTGTTATAATAAATAAACGGTAAAGGTAGAGTGCATTTTCATTTCTCACAAACATCTCGAGAGACACTTGATGATATTAGAAGGTGGAACGTAAACCAGATGCACGGATAATGCAGATTTGGGGCACAATCTGTGTAATTAGTTTTTTAAATGTACAGTTTTCTCGATTCAATGACAAAGATAAAGCAAAACTTGGCTTGCTACCAATTATTACCGCTATGGCGTCCTCCGCAAATTTAGCCAAAAAGTGCTGAACATCCAGAGATTTCAAACGACGTACGACACGCTCCGGTATTTACTGAAATGCAATTAAGCGTTTGTAAGCATGTTTTAGACCACAGAGGGAAAACGCTCTTCTTCGGGAGCAAAGGTCATCCATGTCTAGCTTCACATTTGGTGTGGCCTTATATGGTGTCGTCCTCAGACATCCCGTTATTTTCTTAAAGTTCCCCACACCCATCTACGTCCAACTATTGCAAGCAAGGGCCTCCTGATTTATGTGTTGATTTATGTGTCTTTGTACTGCTATGTTCTTAGAAACCTAAGTTCTGTACTTTATGTACATTATGCACGCCTACTTTTTACCTAATTTACATGAAGGTATATCTGGCCTATTCCTTTGTTCAACCTTTGTGAGGAGCGACTGAAAGGACCGTGAGTCACCCTGATCGATCAGTAAAGGCCTTTTATAACTTCTACCTGAGTCCTGGTCCTTTATACTGCACGTCACCTCATTACAGCGTTCATGTCCTCAGTGTGTCTGTTTTGGGCTAAAGCTAATTAAACTCATACAGAATGGAAGGTATCGTAGTAAAGCGTCTACGTGTACCTTATGTGACTCCTTTAGCCGCGGGGGCAGGTTGTCCCGTATCCTCCTCATGGCCTGCAGAGGAGGCTCGTTGAAGTACGGCGGCTCTCCATCCACCATCTCGATCACCATGATGCCCAGAGACCAGATATCCACCTGAACAGAGCGGGACAAGCTCAGCGACTGCGCTCAGCCACAGCCGAGCGACCCGGGACAGGGAAGCCACGCCCCCCCTCCTCACCTCTGTGCCGTACGGGAGCCGCGAGATGACCTCCGGCGCCATCCAGTAGGGAGTTCCCACCAGCGACTTCCTCTTAGGCACCTCTTTGGAGACTTGAGCGCAGAAGCCAAAGTCCGACAGTTTGATCTGCAAAGAGACTCAAAGTGAGACACTGCAGTCGCTCAGAAACTGAAAATAAGGAAATGAAGGGTTAGAAGAAGAAGAATAATCTCTAATTTGGAATTATTCGTAATTTTAGATTAAATTGCTCATAAAACCCAACATTTTAAACATGTATCATATATTTCATTTTCATTTCATTTCATTTCATTTTTGAAATGTCAACATCTCTAGGGACTGAGAGCGGAAAGTGCTTTTGTTAAAACCAGGACCACTGCTTTCTTTCTTTCTTTCTTTCTTTCTTTCTTTCTTTGTATTGTCTTTAAACATGCTCTCGAGTACCTTACCTTTGCAAAAAAAAACATTTTGTATTGAAACCATGTGTAAGGCGTTCCCTTGTCTGCATTTGATGTTAGCACACCATCTACTGGCAGCAAAGGGAACTGCCATATGTCCAAACGTCTCCATAGAGCAGTGAATGTCATTTCGCGGCCGAACATTTTGTCTGGCCTGCCTGCGTTCGGACCACGGCAACCAAAGCGGCCAGTTTACAAAAGTCTATGGTGGTTACGCGTCCAATGCGTTTTTGCGGCGCGGTCAGGGCGGCGTGAATCCTGAGTTTTTGGCGTGTGTCGCGACCAGAGTGTTTTTGCCGTGGCTACACTGGCCGCTTTGGTCGTTCTGTTCACGCGGCCGGAGCGACAACTGCAGGAGATGAAGCTGAACTTTCTGCGGCCAACACGGCGGTCAAGGCGGATGGCAACCAATCAGAGATGATGCTTCAGTCAGGAATCTACGTATTTCATTATCCGGACGAAACACGAAAACCAACCACACAGCAGCAAAAACGGATGACTAACGTGTCAGTGCAGCAGCTCCTGGAGCTCTGTGATGTCACACTGGTGGACGACACAGACAAGAAAGACCTGCCTGGAAGAAGGTTGGGCAGAAGATTGGACTGTTTGGTAAATGCAAATGTGCACTGGACACGCTGGACGCACTGCACATCTGCTGGTGACTTTCTTTTTTTTTTTTAGCCGCGCGAGGCATTTAAATGCTGTTCACATGTATCTCTTTCTCTCTACTTCCCTCGGGGAGTGGAGACTGTTTCAGACACTGCGGCGGCTGCTCCAGTGACGACCCCCCCCAACCCCATCTGTCTGGAGGATCGATCTCTACACTGGACGATCTATGCGCCACCCGCCTGGACAGCTGGATTAGCCATACCTCGTCTGCCTGGACGAACTCCATCTACTTAGATGAACCGTTCAAATGCTGGGGGAGCGCTCTCTACACTGGGTGGACTGCTCCTCGTCCGCCTGGAGGAACTCTTTAAAGCCACCTCCCTCTTGAGTGGTTCTGGCTCCACAGTCCAAGTGGATGTCAGTCCTAGTTCATCTGCAGCCTGTCCGTCCGTGGGAGTAGGATCTCTCCTTCACTGTGGTTCTCCCCGAGGTTTCTACTTTTTCCCATGGGGTTTTTTGTAGTTTTTCCTCGCCACGAAGGAGGGTCAAAGGACAGGGGCATTCTGGGACAGTTATCTGAACTGCTTTCTACCTGTGGCCCATCGAGGCAACTGTTGTTGTGATTTTGGGCATTATAAAAATAAATTGATTTGATTTGATTTTGATTTAAATAAATATACATTTAGACACAGAAACAGAATATAACACAGAAAATCACAAAATAATGAAATATATACTAAAAACATATCACAGAATCAAGAAAGTTATTCAATGTATTTAAATAATAACTATGATATATGTATTATTATGTATATCATGTATATTATTTATGGTAAACCATATACAATTAATTAGGCATCTGGCCCTCGTGATGTCTTTTGAGAAAATATCCAGACCGCTCCCGAAAGTAATTGATGATCCCAGCCACAGAGTCTGGACGCTGGAGGCAGTGAAGAGGAGAATCCTGAAAGGTGATTGGTTGAGCAGCAAAGGCAGGATATGATTGGACAACGTCTTCTTCCAGGTTTCCGTCTTCACAAAGCCACGGCGTCTGGCCACCGGCTCCAAATTCTCACGCCAACAAGTGCAGTGACCTTCTTCGATCAAGTGCTTTCAGGAACACCACTAATCTTCTATATTAGGCGCCTAATTATTCTTCAATTAATCATGTCTTATCAGGCCGTTCGAGACATTAGAGGATTTAATTACAGTGGTACAAGTGCTAATTTATGGTGATGAGTTTCTGGCAGAATTTGTTGACGAGTGGCAGCCGCAGCAGCTCCCACGGAGAAGGTCAGCGTTGGGTACACTGACAGGAACATGGCGCGGCACACAGGAAGGTGCTGTTTGAACCACGAGAGGTCATAAATGTGGATTAAAGAGGTTGTGTTGTAGAATTAGATTATGTCAAAATTTCAGATGGAGGGCAAGGGTCAGTTTTACTACATCAGTGAGAGAAGTGCTTTAGAAACGAATGCATAAATGCTGAGCCTGATTAGTGTTACTTAAAGGACAAATATTATGCATTATTTGTACAGTTATTGGCCTTTAAACATGCTCTGGAGTATCTTTACTTTGACATCTCATGTTTTAGAACTAAAAATAAAATGTTTTTTTTTTGCTGTGGCTCCATCTACTGGCTGCAAAGGCAATTACACATATTTGTGTATCCACAGTGTTTTGTAATGCTGCTGTCCAGAGCTGAGACGCAGTTGTAATGATGGTGTTTAGAGGCTCAGAGTGAGTCTGGTGATTTAAGGACTTAAAACAGAAGAAGAGTCTCAAATAAGTGACGTTAGTTATCGAAAAACATCACACATCAAAGAAATTCAGAACTGAGTGTTTTCGATGGTCAGAGGAGAAGATTTTCAAACCAAGAATCATCAGTCGTGAATTAAGCTAAATGCTCCTCCAGGTATGTTTTTGACGACAAAACAATGTTTCATCATCAAAAACATGGTTAAAAACAAACTAAAAGCTCAAAAAAGTCAATTTTGCATAATATTTGTTCTTTAAAGGGCTGTATTTAAAAAAAATTTGAAAAACAGAACTAGTTTATTTTAAGGTTAAAGTTATTCTTCACACATTTATACTTAACTACAATGAGGTTATAGGGTCAAACAACAACTAGCATGCTAACAGTGTCCTTCCTGGCTCCGAGAGAGTAAAACACTGATGGCAGTTGGCTGTTACTTTTTAAATTAGCAACCAAAACAAACGTAACGGCGCTGACAAACTTGACTTATTTTTGCGGAAATACAGACTATTTTGTTTTCTTTTATAAAACTGTCCGATGATAGTTTAAGTGAGGACCAAAACATCTGTCGGACTCAAAACAAAGAGGAGACTGTGACTCCAGAAGGTCCAGAGGATGTAGCGAGTTCTGAGGACGTAGCATGTCCCGAGGATGTAGTCAGTCCAAAGAATGTAGCAAGTCCTGAGAACTTAGCAAGTCCACAGAAGAATCTGACCCTGGAGAGCCTCGAAACTCCAAAGGAGGAGAAAAACCTAGAGGCAATGGAGACCCAAACTCCAGAGGACTTTAAAGATGATACTGAGTGTGAAAACCTGAAAACAGAAGAGCCGGCCTCACAAAAGTCCACTGGAGCTCCTCAGACTTCACTTCAGACCCTGGGCTCCGTGGAGAGCCTTGTGATCTAGACTCTGGTGAAGAAAGTACTCGAAACTCTTCCAGCCAAAATGAGGTCCAATCGCGACACCATAGTGGAGATTCTAGAGAAGACAGCTCTGGACCAGTTCAGAGTCCCAGATGGAGTTGTTTTAATTTCAAACATCATAGAGCTGGTGTAAGTGTGTTTTTTTCATCTCCGTGAACATGCTCTTCTCCTAGGTCAAAGGTCGTTCAACATCTGGTTCACGTAAGACCTTATATGTTACTTTAAGATTCATCTACACCCATTTACGTCCAGTCTTGGTATGCAAGGGCCTCTTGATTAATATGTGTTCACACTTCTTTGTGTTTGTAGAAACATAAGCTCTGTACTTAGCACTCATTATGTACGCCCACTTTGACTCTGTTTTGCATAGACGTATAAACTGGTGGTCTCTTCTGTGCTTCTTCATCGCGGCGTCTGCACATCCGCAGACAAAGCGACTGGATCCAGTAAACTATTTTCACATCTACCTGGTCTGGCCTTCTTTGATTTGAATCACTTAATATCAGCTGGGTAACGCCGGAGCTCGAGACCTGATCTACAAACATGGTTCTGCCTCCAAGCTCCTGGTGATGGTTTTGGGACCAGAGTCCACAGAGTTCCAGAAGGACGCCATGAAACATCTAAACACCCGCCTGAACGCCTTCAGGAACCGGCCCAAAACTGAACTCTTACGATTCTTTTCCAAATGGGACAAGCCCATGAGGATGGCCTTTTAATATTTTGAGGACAGGCAGGAAGTGCAGATAGATGTTCCATAGCTAAGACAATTAAAAAATAGAAATACAGTAGAAAGAGTAACAATTATTATCAAAAACTAGCCGGATTATAACAGTCTGAGTGCCACATCTGCCCCATTACTCTTCAGGGACATCCCATGCAAAGCTTTTCAGTTGAATTAAAGCGTTAGATGGGGGTGCGTACCCTGCCGTCGCTGGTGAGGAGGATGGAGTCGCTCTTGATGTCGCGGTGGATGACTCCCTGAGTGTGAAGGTACGACAGAGCCCTCAGCACCGACAAGCACACCGTCGCAATCTGCTCCTCGTTCATCCTGGAACAAGACCACACACGTTCACTTCATTTTATATTCTTCAGATTAAGACATTTTAATATGTGATTACACTTATACATCATGTGCATGGTTTGTTAAGCCTCTATTTGCAGAAAGTCAATGAAACTGTGAACTTTGAAAGTAAAGGAAAGCTGAACATTACAACCAGGGCTGGGCGATATGACAAAAAAATGTTTATCACGATTTTCTTGGGGCCAGATCATGATTTCAGTTTTATCACGATTCATGTTCACTTTGTATTTTTCTATTGTCTATAACAGAGCTGCACAATTTAGAAAAAAATATCTAATTGTGATTTTTCTGACCAGTGCGATTGTGATTAGATTTGTGATTTATGTTTCGACAATAGGATTCTGTTCAAATTCACATATTAAACTAAATGTTGCCACTTTTAGTCCCGTTTTTGTCACGTTCAGTTGTATTTGTTATATTTAAACTCATCTTTATCATTTTTAGTCACATCTTCGTTGTTATAGTCGCGTTTTTGCAGCTTTTAGTCGCGTTTTTGGTGCATTGAGTCGTGTTTGTTTGTAGGTGCACTTTTAGTTTAGTTGTGCTTTTGTCGCTTGTTTCAGAACATGTTTGTACAAATCCAAACTATAGAGTTTGAAGTTTTTATTCAGATCAAAGCAAGACATTTTTTGCTGTTTGTGGGAAAAAAAATATTGAACTTCAAAAATTGCAGCCTTCGAGATTTTCTAATTGCTTCCATTAAAACAGATTTTTTTTTTTTAATTTTCGTTTAATTGTTTAGTCCTGGCCAATAAGAGGTAAATAAAGTCATCTGCTCAGAGGCTTCAGAGGCTAAACAACAGGAGAAAAAGTGTGTTTGAACAGACAGCTGCATTAAACAAAGGTGAATCAAGATACGGTGATTTCACCAAATTAGCATAATGTCACTGGGACAAGCTCACGATTCCATTTTATCACTGTATCGCCCAGCACTAATTACAACATACAAGCTATTTTTTTTTCTCCCATGTTTCTCTTTAAGGACAGGATCTGCTGATGGTAATGCTAGTGATACTTGCCTCCAGTGTCTGTGTGTACATTTCTTTTTCAAAACTTGGTTGCTGGAATGCTGCACGTGTATCTTTTCAATAGTAGATGTAGATGTTTTACCCAGGTGCTCTTCTTCTCGTCTTGTACCAAGTAAGCAGGACAGAGGCACTCATGGGATTTTAGAAAATTAAAAAAGCCTTTAATAAATCATGGCTGAAAAATATTTAAAAAAAACATCTTGCATTGTACTCTTTGTTAAGGTCATGTGAGTAGGTCATGTGACCCCCCAGTATAAAGTACCACTGGCAGCCATTTTGTTCCTTTAAAATTCAAGCCCTGTACATTTCTTTATTGATTTTTATTTTCCAAGTAGAGTTACAATCTGTTTTCAGAGGAGTCCCGGCCCAGTCCTGACCTTTATTGTAAAACATGCTTTTAGAGGGAGGCAAAACAGAAAGGTGCCACCCCATCTGGAAAATGTAACTAAACTGTACATTTTCTACCAGATTCAAAGCTGAAATCCAGTGTGTTCAAACCGCTCCGCCGTCTCTCTGATGTCTCTAGGTCAAAGCTCAGAAACGCAAGTTCAGTTGTAATTATTATTCTTAAACGGCGTTGGGAAAAATTTATAAAAATGTTGTTTGTTACAAATTATTAAATACATGCATTAAAGTGTATTTTGCAACATATTCATGGTCCAATTAGATCAATTAGAGAAGGGAATATCGCACATGCACCCACCATAAGCGTGTTTTTTTTTTTCTTGCTAATGCTGTGCAGTTTGAAGCCTAAATTATACAATAGAGTGCCACAATGTACTCCTTCATTTTAGAAAATAAATTGTAGAAACTCCCAAATGAAAGAGTACTTGTACAAGAATACTGTTAGTGTAGGATATTGACAAAAATGAATATCTCAATAACTTTTTGGATCTTCCCGACAACGATAATCAAACAATATTAAATACAACCAACAGTAATGCAATGTAAACATGTCTTTTAACGTCTTAGTTGAGGTTTAATTATCAAAAAATGTGAAATGTCTGTAAAAATGAATCACAAAAGTGCAGAAATACCACCTTATACTCTTATGTGAAAGTTTAAAACATAACTTTCTTCATTTTTAAATTTCCATCAGCTCTTTTTGTACCATTTTTTACGGTAAACAATATAGTCAATATTCAAGTTTTACATATTTTCAGATGTAAATTTCAATACATTGCCCATCTCTAGTCTAAATACACATTTTCGGTACATATTTTGTTACTTTCCGATCCTGTTAAACATACCCAGCCCAGTTCCCAGCGGCTCTTCTGCACCGAGCAGGAGGGCCCCATATGGACGCCCTCACTGCGCTAACATGCTACTGCTAGCTCCACTGAACATTAACACTTAGCCCCAGCTGGACCACGCAGACGCACAACACGCTCAACTTACTCGGAACATGTGCTCGCTCTCAGGTCACATACAACCACGATTTCTCCACAAATAACCTCCACGGTGTACCTTTATCATTTCCCGTTTGTAAATCGCGCAGAACTCGCCCCGGGCCATTGATTCTACTCGAGGAGACACATTTGACGGCGCAGATTGAAGCAGATTTGATGGTCACACGTGTATGCGTTTTCAGGCGCGGAGGATAAATGAGCTTTGGGATAATGGAGAAACAACAAACTAATGCAAAGTGAATGAGTGGAGGATGTGCCAGCGAAACCACCTACTCACTGCTGCCTCCAGCTCTCACGACTCGCACACGTCGCAAACACCAACTAGAATCAACTGCAAATAGTGTTTTCTAGAGAGTCATCTGTTCAGATTGAAGGATCATTTTAAACCAAGTATTGCCTTAATAGTACCTTGGCTGAATGAACAATGTGTGATAAAGGCTCGTCTCCATGGAACTCGTGTAAAACTTGCCTGAAATATCCACTGTATGGCATTAAACTCATCAATTTTGCATCTATTCGATTGGCTCTGTGATTGCGTGACCAGATGTCCCTATTTACCCGGGACAGTCCCAGTTTTGAGCCCTGTGTCCCATGTCCCAGAAGATGTGTCCAAAACCATTTATTTGTCCCAGTTGTACAAAAGTCATGTCCCAGTTGTCCCTGTTTTTGACCAATTTGATACTCGCCAACAACAAAGAGAGGAATGAATTGCCAAAAATAGAGAGAATTGTTCTTGAAAATGACCAGTTTCTCATATTCTACTGTTTACTGAAGTTGTGAATGAGCCGTGAATCAACCAAGTGTATAATAATTAGTGCTGTCAAACAATTAAAAAATGTATCTGATTAATCACATCACATGCATTTTCAAGCGCTATCATTATTTTGAAGTACTTTTGCACATTTTCTTCTGAAAATTAAATAATTTTATTATTTTACTGATCTAAATACATTATTTAAAAGCCCAACTAATTAAGTCTAGACATTGCATTTCATGTTGAATCTGTGGCTTCACGTTTCAGGTAAATTTAGGCTACACGACCAAATTATAAATTTAATGGATTAAAGGGCCCTTCATACATTCATAGAACTATAGTTACACATAGGTAACTAACATTCATAGAGACAGATGGAGCTGTCGTTGTTCTGGTGTTTACAAG
Source organism: Rhinogobius similis (assembly GCA_019453435.1). Taxonomy (NCBI): domain Eukaryota; kingdom Metazoa; phylum Chordata; class Actinopteri; order Gobiiformes; family Gobiidae; genus Rhinogobius; species Rhinogobius similis. Next base: position 14,658,909 of record CM033620.1, on the reverse strand, counting down.
TGTCTGTAATAGTTTGGTCACATGTTTGGTCCAGGTAACTTGTTTTAGCGCTCATACAGAGGTTTTGTTTTGGTCGCGGAGCACATGCAGCTCGACACGTGATCTCCGCCGCGTGTTTGCTTAGTTCCGTGGCGCGGAGCAATGTCGAACTGCTATCTGCTACTCCGCGCTCGTAAACATCAGCCTGTGATCTGAGTGATCTGCACTTGTCTACATAAGGGCTGATGGATTATACGTGTAAAATGAACTACGTGATGGCAGCTGCAGGTAAAGCCTCCTGCGTGATCTAAAAGAGCGTGTTTCGTTGTGTGATTAATCTGCGTCAATTTGTGATTAATGCGTCAATTTTCTAAGATTAATTGCATGAGTTAACTTTGACAGCTCTAATAATAATGTACTTAGTTAGCCGCTCTTTTTACAGTTTTACTGTAACTCCCCACTCCAACCAGGGTGTGTCCCAGTTTTTAATTGAAAATCTGGTCACCCTACTCTGTGCACAACAGCGCCCGGCAAGCTAACTGTAACTGTAAGTGTCACTACTTCCTGTCCTATTAAATCTCTATGTGTTAAAATCCATAAATACTGACAGCTCACACACTGAGCTCCGGGTGGATGTCACTGAAAACACATTTAAAGACTTGACAAAAGAATTTCCACATTAAAGGGCCTATATCTGATTTTGAACCATGAGACAGGAACATGTTTTTATTTGAACTGTTAGCCCCGCCCACATACTGTAATAGTCTTATGCAGCTGTTTCTATATAGTTCCTCTAACTCTCCTTACAATTTGCTTTTGAAACTGCACCATGACAGAGAATCACAGTCTGGGATAGAGTTATTTTCCCACGATTCTTAGTGTAGAATGTGCCTGATTGGCTGAAAAGAGGTGACCCTGGCAAACACTTCTGCACAAGTTCTTTCCTATAAAAAGTGTGTTTATAATATGCACAGATTAAACATTACAAATCCAGTGTCTTTCCATGAAGTTGTTTCTATCAAACAATGTGTGATGTAAAGAGAATTTATCTTAACTAGAGTAAATAAAAAATCAGGTACAGGCCCTTTAAGTTTCAACAAAACCCAAAGAAAAATTCTACACATTATGCAAGCTATTTCCAAAACACAGTGCTGAGCGATGATCAACGCAGTTAAGGCCAAAGTTTTGTGTCAGAGATCTAAATTTGGACCAGAGTCTACCTGTTTGTGACCTGGGGGTAGTCTTTACTTTAAATTTAAATCTGCTGTTTATTTATTTATTATTACAGCTAGCATCACCTTTTGTTGTGCTAGTTAGCGTGCACAGAGACAATAACAGGTCTTTTTATGGAGAAAAAAATACTTGCCCTGTGACGTCACCTGTTTGTTTCCATGGAGATTAACGTCATAGCTAACCCTCGGCCAGAAAAGTTACATAGTGCACCTTTAAGGGTAGTCTAAAGTCATCTATACACACCTGTAATTGGATAAATGTAACCGTTTTTTGCCCAAATGTGGAACCTTCCATCAGAAAAGCTAAATTGTGCACCTTTAAATAAATCAGTATTCTATTTTGTTTGTTATAAAAGCTATTAAAGGTTGTAAAAGGTTTAGATGTATGTGTTTAAAAGTTCCTATTTGTCGCATTAAAGCTGTATTCAAACGCTTCATCATAAACAGCACAATTGATGTCTCTTCGCGTGTTCATCATTTTGTAAACTAAACTATCATTTTAACCTTTTATGAAATTGGGCTCTGACACAAGTCCCCTGAATGTAACTAAAATCTGGGACACGCCGGCGAATAAACACATCCAATCTCACGGAAAACAGGATCAGTGAAAGGGAAAATTGTTTCAGAACACAAAGTGAAAAACAGTTTTAATAACAAGCCTGTAAAGGTTGTCAGGAGGAGGAGAATTACCCATGCACCCCTACACACACACACACACACACACACACACACACACACACACACACACACACACACACACACACACACACACACACACACACACACACACACGCACACGCACACAGACACACACACACACACACACACACACACACTGAGCACTTAAAGGGATAAATGACTGCGGAGTGAAGCCCATTAACAAACTCTAAAGTATAATTGAAATTGTATCGTGACTGAATCAAAGAGGAAGGATCTCATTCAACTGCTGCTCATGTGAGTGCATTTTCTTTCATTTTTAATCTGCAAATTCTGAATATTACTTAAAGTCTATGTGACAGGTTAGACCAGTGTTTTTCAACCTTTTTTAGTTGAAAATATTCTGCGGCACACTTACCTTCGAAAACATTACCCAACCAAAAATGTATTATTTATTATTATTTCGTTATTTATGTTGCAAATATTGCCCATGACTGTATGATCTAGCTCTTTAAATTTGACAAACCTGCTTGTTTTTCTTTCCTTTGTGTGAAGACATTGCTCAGAACACACTAAAATGGCACATTATTCATTTAAAATCCATGAATATGACATTTTTTCAAGGCACATCTGACAAAACCTCAAGGCACACTAGTGTTCCCTGGCACACTGGTTGAAAATCAAGGGGTTAGACTACACGTTTGACTCAAATGTAGTGAATATTATTGTATTTAAGATTTTACTAAACATTTTGTCTATTTGTCCTCAGTTTGACAGTTTTTGCAACGTTTATAATGTTACTTCCTGGTTGGACATGAGCAGCAAATATGACATAGAGGTAATTCTACAACTGTTACCTAGCAACCATTTTAAAAACAAAGGACAAAATCTATATAAATTACAAAATAGTTATGATTTGACAAATAATAAAACCTGATAACACCTTTATTTTGTTGAATGAGCATTTAAACTGTCAGAAAAATGTGCCTTACTTCCTGTCATTTTAAACGTATTTATCAAACTTTCTTCTGGAACTGCAACTTCAAAAATGTGAAACTATGCTAAATATTTTTCCTCCCACCAAACTAATCCATAATTTGAAGATAATGAGAGCTTGTCATCTAGACTTTAAGCCTGGAATGTTCCACAGCATGGCATTACACGTATCTATGTTGCATTTAGTCAATTACATGATTTTATTGCTCAAAAATACCTCGGAAAAACACGCATTCTTATTGCGCCACAGATCTGACCTGTAACTTGACCTGGTCTTGTCTCCATAGAGATATATAAGCCTTACTGTGGAACATTCCAGACAAAGGGAGACAAGCCGGTGGCGGATCCTGCGGAAAAGTTAGGCCTGGTTTAGCCCAAATTTAGAAAAAATATAAAAATTGGTTTAGAGATGGTGCTACTCAGAAAGCCAATTTTTTTTTTTTTTTGCAGTTAACTATTTTTATTCAGCTCTTTGTATCAAATCTTACATCTGTGCCATTTTTGATACCAGACAGACAAATAACCAAAAAACAAAAAATAATACAGATTACAATAATTGAAACATTTTTTTTAATCAATTTAAATTAAAATGACCATAAAAAATAAACAACTCAATTATAATAGCAAAAAAAAAAAAAAAAACCCCAAAAAAAACATACAAGTATGAAAATAATAATGAATAAAATAAAAAAATGGACAAAACACTCGACAAGACAACATAAAATAAGACAAGACAAAGTTGGACAATACGAACCAATTCAACAAAGACAAGACGAGTTGACAAACAACACAAGACGACACAAGACAGATGAATAATACTGGACCCTTGAAGTTCTCCTATCGACTCCTCCCATGATATACAATCATACATGATCCTCATAATCATTTAGCAAACATTTATACATAGGAAAATGATGCAGACTGTTTAGAATTCAGAATCATACTTTTTCAGTCCCATCTTATTAATTCCCAATTTTTGAAATGTAAAAATAACTTTTTTTTTTTTTAGCCAAAGATTATCTTAAAGGGCGTATGACAGGTTGAACTACTCATTTCACTAAAATGCATTTCAGATAAATATATTTCAATTTCTACAAGAACCTTCACACATTTTACCCCAGTTTATCTATTTTTTTATGTTTTTAATTTTACTTCCTGGTTGTAAAGTATGATGTCACACTAGGAAATTACCATAGCAACCATACGGTGCACTGGCCAAAACTCAGCTAATGTCACAGATTTTGTTAATTTGACAAAGAGAAACACATGTGAACACCTTTATTTTGTTTAATCAATGTTTAAAATGTTTATTTTGTTTAAATTATGCATGACCTTTGTCTCCCCAGTGTGATGTCATCACTGTGATTACTTCCTGTAATTTTCAATAGATATTTCAACTTTTCTCCACAAATAGTGACTTGAATGGTGTAAAACTACACTTTATATTTACAAAAGGTATGAATACAATGAATAAAGTCAAAATTAGAAAATCATAAAAACCTGTCATAGGGACTTTAAGTGGTACTTGATGTGAAACGTTTGCAAACCACTGTATAAACTAAAACTACACCACTGGCAAGCACAGTCAGGATCCATTTTAATGCATTTAATAAACAAAAACACTCCCCATTTGTAATCTGTCCACAATTCAAGTATCACCGAACTCAAGCTAAAACACTCTCGCTCTAATCCGTCCAGCCACCTGCGTTTGAAGCCACACCGCGCGATGTATTTAAAACAGATAACACACACACACACGGAATGCTCAGCGCGTCTAATAATATCCATTCCCAGATTTCCATTAGCGGCTTTAGCGAGCGCTCCTGGGCATTCTGATCGAGTGTAACGCGCACACGGCATCCACAAACAGGCGAACATCTGTGTGGGAGACGCGTTCAAGTACAACCTCAGCAAAGCGTATTATTAGCATCTGACACGGCGCAGACACTCCACGCAAATGACTGTAATCAAACGCCACACAAAGTAGGGCCAAAACAATGGACGAGGACGGCCCACGAGCGATTAGAGAAAAGTTTGAGGGGAAGAAGAACTGAGTGATCGGGATTCTGTGCGATTCTGACCAGAGCCTTTAGCCTCCGGCGACGGTGGAACGAGGGGGAGTGCGTTGTTTTGTAATGACGCCGGTCCATTTGAGAAAGTATTGTGATAAACAGAGGTGAGTCATTCAAAGATCATAATAATAATAGCACTCGAGCGGAAGAAAAATGTAGTGATCCAACAGATTCCTCAAGTAAGAGTAAAAAAAGTATAAGGGGAAAGTGTGCGGAAGAGGACTAGAAAATGGAGAAAAATTAAATAATATGTTACGGAATTGCGCAAAAACACAAGTATAATATAAAAGTTATGCAAATGACATCGTAGCATTCTGCATTTTAGCAGTGAGTCAATGGGGAGTAATGACATTTTCTACTGTAAAAGCTCGAAACATGACTAAAGCGTGAAAAAAACGGCTAACGGAGAGGTGTCTTTCCAGTACTGCCGGAGGAGCTCAGGGCTACAGAGAACGTTCAGGCTTTTAAGAGCAGGCTCATGACTCACCTTTTTAGCTTAGCTTTTGATTAACATGTATTATTTAATTTGTTAAATGTTACTTATATTATTTATTCTATCTATTTATTGTACTTACTTATTGCAGGCTTCCTATATTATATGTATTTCTTTTCTTTTTCATTTTATTATAATTCTATCCAACTTTTTATTTATTTCCTCATCATCTCTCGTAGTTATAAATTCTTTTATCACTTTTAGACACCAGTGTTTCCTCTGAGGGGCCCTCTGTACTGGGAGCGGTGGTCGGCTGTGGCTGCGGGGCCCTGGCTCATGGGCCCCTGGTGGAGGTTTGGTGTCTCCTTGATCCTTACTCTTACTCCTCTGGGCCCTGTGTCTGTGTCCTGTGGCTGTGGACGACTCTGCTCCTGGTGCAGACGGCTCCTCTGATGGTGCTTCTTCAGCTGGTGTATCTGTACTCAGTCTCCTGTGTGTTCGTGTGTGTGTGTGTATTTGTGCTTGTGTGTGTAAGCGTGAACATTTATCACTGATACACACTTTGGGATCAAACACTGTTGAACTCATGACCTTTCTGTCCTTAAAGCAGAACTTCAGTGACAGAGCTCCCCCTGCAGGTCTCTTGAGAACGTACATACCCAGTAAAATGACAACAAAAGCTTTATTTTTTTCCTATTTTCTTTTTCCCCCCTTCCTTTTTATTGAAATAAGGACGTTTAATCACATACAAAAATCATTTAATGTTGCCAAATATAAAAAAGAGAGCCTAGGTTTCTCAGCAGAGTTGTCTTCGGGTCGACGTCAGGAAAGTTGCAAGGCTGGTTTTCCGCTCAGAGCCAGCAGGGGGCAACGGCGGGGGCTTCAAACACCCCGAAAACATATTTACTACCAACACACGGACGTATGAAGACGTTTAATAAGGTAAAAATGTTACTCTGTTCAGTTTGTGGATGAAAGCAATTGCTGTGCTGCAGTTGAAGTGTCCTAAATCTCCAACGGCTGTTAGCAAACAAGCTAGCAAAGCTCTGTGGAGTAACAAGAGCAGAATTGTACCATGTTTATGCTTATTAGAAACCAAAGCAAGAAAGACTACGACTAAACTGGAACAATTTATTTTTACTTTCCGGACCTTTTTGTAAATTAGAGTTTTAAAGGTCCCATATTCTGCTATTTTGCCCTTTACACAGTCTATTCTAAGGGCTTTGTTGATAAATGTTTGCGTTGTGTAATATCCATAACATAACAGTTTACAAAAAACACCCATTTCTTGGACTGGCCCCCCTCCTTGCAAAAGCAAACGGCTCACTCTGAGATCTGACCCCCCCGAACAGAGAGCAGGCTGCCTCCCCCGCCCAACTTCGTGCGAAGAACTAAGAGTGGAGATAGTGCGCATGCGCCGGTGTGCTGCTGGTAAACAGCGATACACAAACACTGAATAAACATTTTATCCGGCCTCCTGGCCACGGTGCGTCGAGGCTGAGTCCCACGCCCTGGATCTGACCTGGGTTTGACGCGTGCTCCAGTACCTCAACGACGGACGCTGCCGTTGCGTTGGTAAATAACAAGCTAACTCTTCGATCTGTCGTGATCCATCGTGGTAATTACTGTGTAGCATTAGCATTAGCTGTTTTTTATTCTGCGGCTGCGCGCCTTCCTGGAGGCGTGGCTTAAACACGCGTCATCCTGGGTGAAGCGTCATCTTAGTGAGGAGCCCCGCCTGCTGCTCAGCCGAGGGGGGACGGAAAAGACAGTTCTCTAGCGAAAACATGCGGGAATCAATCAAAAAACCACTTTGGGCACAACATACGAGGCCCAAATAGCACTGTAGGAAGGTTAAAACCTCTGAAATGTCCATTTTGCATGTTATGGGACCTTTAAATACTACCACTTTCTGTGCGAACACTTGATACAAAAAGAGTCTCGAGGTTGCAAACAGTACAGTCCACCACTTTTCGGTTGAATCTTTGCCCAGAACATTTGCCCGTGTTTGAATATGTTGAACGTGTGAGCGACAGGCGGTGATTGTGGAGGGCGATGGTGCAGATTGGCGCGAGTTAACTTTGTGATTATAATTGGACCACGGCGGCGTTTACCTGGTGTGAGTGACGATGTCGGTGAGCGCCCCTCCCTCCAGGAACTCCATGACGACCCAGAGCTCGTCCCCGACCAGGTAACTGTTGTACATGTCCACCACGTTCTCATGGTGGTAGTCGCGCATGATCACCACCTCGACACAAAACAGAGTCGCGTTTAAGCGGGTCACGTCGCAGCAGCAAAGGGTGACTCCGAACACAAATCGGGAATAAAAATACTTGGGAGAAAAAGCAGGAATAGTGGAGGAGCTTAAACAGTAAAGGGATTAAACAGAGGGTTATAAGAGGATTACATGAAGCTAATGAGATCACACACAACACCCACATTGTCATCTCTGTGCTCATATGTGGGACAGTCTTAAGAGCAGAAACAGAAACACAGAGTTCAGCCACGCTATTCTATTACTCGAACGAATATAGTTCAGAAAGCGAATGGATTCTTGTCAATTTGTTGGACTATAGTTTGGGTCAGATACAGTACGGTCAGATCTAGAGGCGGACGATACGCCAAAACATTTTTTATTTTAGGGTACACTTATTAAGAGTGTGTGTTACTCAGTGAATTACTATATTACTCCTTAACCTCATGTTACCTTAGAGTGTGTGTGCGAGTGTGTAAGCGTGCGTGTTTGAATGTACGGGTCTGTATATGTAACATTTACGATTAAATCTTTTTTTATAAGGATCGTGTGTAATATTCAAATTGAATTTTGTTTTTTATGATCCGTGAGACATAAGGAATAAAGCCTTGAAATATTTCACTGTGTGTAATTCATCTGTGTCATACACCGGTTGAACATTCTGAAATGAGTTACAAAAAATATTGAAAATATTGCAATTTTCCATGATATTTAAATTGTGTGAGTTGTACCTGTATTTATGATGCTGCGACTGCATTAGGAAAGTGATACATGTGACTGCTGCAAAGACTTTAAAATGAACTAGTTCTGTTTTTCATGTTTCAAAACAGTAAAAATTAGGTACAGGGCCTTTAATATATTGTGATATTGTCGTATCATGAGCCACGTGCTGTATTGTATCAGATCACAATTAAAACCTTTCATTAAACACAATTAAAACAACTTTCATGTGGAAACAACAAATTTGTCCAATCTGCTCCTAAAGATGTTTTATTATTTCATTTAATCCATAGATTTCTCTGGGACATTGTAACTTCAAAGGCTATTTCCTTAAATTGCATTTTCTCTCACTGAGACATAAAGATCAGCCTTAAAGTAGATCCCACACCAAACTGTACAATCTGGACTCAACAAGATTTTGACGAAATGTACAGAAGGATTTTTTTATATCTAATTCTAAAACTAATTTATTGAAGTTTTAAGTTTAAAAAAATTAGGCAAAATTTGAATTTTTAGGAAAATTTTCAGTCAAATCTAGTTCACTACTTAAAAACTGAATAAGAAATCCAAAATCCCTTCAGTAAAGTTTTTTGTAACTAATCTTTGTACAAAATGAACCAAGAAATTTAAACCTGGTTCTGTAAATTTTTCAGATTTATATGTCCCAAATATGTGTAATTTTACTCATAAAATGTCTTATTTCTACAGGAAAACATGACATGATGAAAAACTTGTAATATATTTTTTCTAACATTTATCTGACTAAACTACAGGGGAAGTTTCAAATTGATATCTTTATATTTAACATTTTTTCCTGTTCACCTGGAGAGTCTCACCTTAAATAATTTAGCAACTCCGCTTTTAACCGACCGGTCACGTCACACAAGTACGTCTTTAGTCGAGTCCGGCCCTGAACTGTGCTCGTGTTAAATCCTCACCTCGTTGAAGAGCAGCTCTCGTCTCTGCTGTTTCCTCAGGTCCATCTTCTTCACAGCGACCTGTTTGCCGCTGTGCTTCTCACTGGCGATGCACACGATGCCCGTGGAGCCCTCGCCGATCTTTATGAAGCTGTCCAGGTACTCGCGAGGGTCGCCTGGGGGTCAACACACGAGCAGCCATCAACAAGTCTGCTTAAAGAGCCTCTGACAGGTTGGACTACTTATGTCGCTAAAATACAGGTAAGATAAATATATTCAACATGCATACATACATGTTATCGTCATTTTTTAGTTTTGTAATATCACTTCCTGGTTGTAAATGATGACATCACACTAGGAAATTACTTTGTTCACTGGGCCAAAACCATGGATGTATTAAAAGAACTGGATAAGCCACGCCCCCTCTGTCTGTGGTCCCAGATTGATTAGTGGCCGTGCGAGGTACTGCAGCCTGTTAGGCCCAGCCTTTTTCTATAATTGCACATTATAATTGAAGACAGTACTGAATTATTATCGGTATTTAAATAAAATAGAAGGAAATGTTCTTTTCTACCGTTTCTAAAATCACAGAAATTACCGTTTTTATATGAAGTGGGGGATTGTCGTCACGTGGCGCCCTAAAACAAAGATGGCAGCCTCCGTATCAGGAAGTAAAACAAAGATGGCAGCCTCCGTATCAGGAAGTAAAACAAAGATGGCAGCCTCCGTATCAGGAAGTAAAACAAAGATGGCAGCCTCCGTATCAGGAAGTAAATGCGGAAGTAAGAAACTTTTTTGGGGTCATGCGCCAATGAGCACACTCCATAGGGATAAACAGGACGGCCATCTTGGATTCATCTTCCAGGTTTTATTATAGTTCTATGGCCAAAACTCATCTAATGTCACAGATTTTGTTCACTTGACAATGAAAAATACATGTGAACACCTTTATTTTGTTTAATCAACGTTTAAAGTAGTTTATTTTGTGTAAATTATGCATAACCTTTGTCTCCCCAGTGTGATGTCATCAGTTTGTTTACTTCCTGTCATTGTCAACAGATTTTTCAACTTTTCTCCACAAACAGCGACCTGATTGGTGTAAAATTACAAGTTATATTTACAAAAGCTATTAATACACTGAATAAAGTCAAAATAAAAAAATCTTAAAAGCCTGTCATACGCACTTTAAGTTGAAATGACAAAAAAACATCTTATTGCACACATAAAGAAAAATAAACATTTGATTGGCAAGAGCCTGTTCTACAACTACAAAACCGGTCAAAATACACAGAAATCAACAAAGAAATTCTCCGGTTTTGCTTTTAACTTAACATTTGACTTTTAAGATTGCCCTGTGTATCATCTTTAACAAAATAAAGAGAGTATATTTCAGCTAATTTGTGTAGAAGACATTTGTATACATTTTTGTTTCATATAAAGACTGACATAATAACAACGGTTTGACTTTTTAGCAGCAAATCTAACCATAAAATTCTGACCTGGTGTCTATTTCAATTTAAACTATTCATGCGCTTTAGTTTCCTGTTTATATTCGCTGTTTTGAGTACTTGTCACTGCTCCAAAGTGTCAAATGTTATAGGAAAAGTGTATTTCTTTCATCCCTCAGCAACTCATGAATAAAGACTTTGGAGAATAGTGACTCGACATGAACACAGTCTGTTTTTAAAGTCTGTAAATGCCCGTTTCTCCTCACCTGGGTTGACGACCAGCTGAAGCGCGGCCCTGAACTGTTCGTGGGACACTCTGGAGGGCTGCGTGTCCGAGCTGGAGCCCCACGAGGGAGGAGGGTACGCCCCTGGGGGGATGTAGGGCGACGAGGGCTGGGAGTACGCACCCTGAGCGGGACCAGACAAACAGCACGTGAGATTTAAAGTGACACCGAGAGCTGGAGTTGTATTATTCCTCCTCTTCTAGTGCAACTGTTTCCTCTTTCACTGCTGAACTCGAGCTGTGGTTTTTAATGTTTTTCAAGTCTGTATGTTTTATGTATTGTATGAAATTATGACTATATGAATCAGCAACTTACCTTACCTGTTCTTACCTTATTTAACATATTATACTAAACAAACTTATGATTTTAGACATGCCATAATGTTATTTCCTCATCAAAACTGCCACTTTCCTATCCTTAATACAAAAAAGAAAAAAGTTACATTTAGAAATTGGGAATAGAAATAAATTAGAGAAGCGCAAATTGTTGTCTGTGTTCACTTGGGTGGTTGGTCCAGAGAAAAATCGGACAGAGTTTAATAATAAGAATAATATTCCTGTACAAAAGCAAAGTTTCCATTTTTGCAAATTTTATAAATCTTACATTCTTATTCCTTTCTTATTCTTATTCTTATTCCTTTCTTATTCTTATTCCTTTCTTATTCTTGTTCCTTTCTTATTCTTATTCCTTTCTTAGTCTTGTTCCTTTCTTATTCTTATTCCTTTCTTATTCTTATTCTACATTCTTATTCCTTTCTTATTCTTATTCCTTTCTTATTCTTATTCCTTTCTTATTCTTATTCTACATTCTTATTCCTTTCTTATTCTTATTCCTTTCTTATTCTTATTCCTTTCTTATTCTTGTTCCTTTCTTATTCTTATTCCTTTCTTATTCTTATTCTACATTCTTATTCTTATTCTACATTCTTATTCTTATTCTTATTCCTTTCTTATTCTTATTCCTTTCTTATTCTTATTCTTATTCTACATTCTTATTCTTATTCTTATTCTACATTCTTATTCTTATTCTTATTCCTTTCTTATTCTTATTCCTTTCTTATTCTACATTCTTATTCTTATTCTACATTCTTATTCTTATTCCTTTCTTATTCTACATTCTTATTCTTATTCTTATTCTTATTCTACATTCTTATTCCTTTCTTATTCTACATTCTTATTCTTATTCTTATTCCTTTCTTATTCTTATTCCTTTCTTATTCTTATTCTTATTCCTTTCTTATTCTTATTCCTTTCTTATTCTTATTCCTTTCTTATTCTTATTCTACATTCTTATTCTTATTCTACATTCTTATTCTTATTCTTATTCCTTTCTTATTCTTATTCTTATTCCTTTCTCATTCTTATTCCTTTCTTATTCTTATTCTTATTCCTTTCTTATTCTTATTCCATTCTTATTCTTATTCCTTTATTCCTTTATTATTCTTATTCCTTTCTTATTCTTATTCTACATTCTTATTCCTTTCTTATTCTTATTCTTATTCTACATTCTTATTCTTATTCCTTTCTTATTCTTATTCTTATTCTACATTCTTATTCTTATTCTTATTCCTTTCTTATTCTACATTCTTATTCTTCTTCTACATTCTTATTCTTATTCCTTTCTTATTCTTATTCTTATTCCTTTCTCATTCCTTTCTTATTCTTATTCTTATTCCTTTCTTATTCTTATTCCTTTCTTATTCTTATTCTTATTCCTTTCTCATTCTTATACATTTCTTATTCTTATTCTTATTCAATTATTATTCTTATTCTTATTCCTTTCTCATTCTTATTCTACATTCTTATTCTTATTCTTATTCTTATTCCTTTCTTATTCTTATTCTTATTCTACTCTTATTCTTATTCCTTTCTCATTCTTATTCCTTTCTTATTCTTATTCCTTTCTTATTCTTATTCCTTTCTTATTCTTATTCCTTTCTTATTCTTATTCTTATTCCTTTCTTATTCTTATTCTTATTCCTTTCTTATTCTCATTCTTATTCTACATTCTTATATCATGGTGAGGGTCTTTGGTCGTGTCCATCAGTGAAATGCTCTGCTCATTGACTTTTGTTGGCTCTATAATAATGTGGACTTTTGCGTTACATATTTATCTCACAAGTGCATCAGTGAGTGTTGAGCGAGGCTTGGTGCTTGTTTCCTGCACTGCTCTATCAGACTAAAAGGCCCTTCGTCAGTGTTGCTTGGACCTAGTTTTGTAAAAGGAAGCGGCCTGGCTTGGTTTGGTGCCGCCGGTGTTACCTGTGGCGTGTAGGGCGGGCTGGGCTGGGACGGCGGGTGGTGGTACGGCGAGGGCTTGTAGTGGTGGAACACAGGCGGGTACGGCAGGTGTGCGGGCGGGTACCCGGGCGGCTTGGGGTGGCTCTGAGGTAGTTTGAGAGGCCCCCGCGGGTATGTGTCTCCACTCAGCACCTGAGGGCTGACGTCCCGCGACTGACGCTCGTAATCACTCTGTGGAAAGAGGCACAGGCGGGTAAGGACATGGAAAAACAAAGGTCTGTCACGTACTTTGGGACTGTCCTTTTCTTCACAGACATCGGACATTGGTTGGAAATTAAAGAGCCCATGACAGGTTGAAGTACTCATTTTACTAAAACACAGTTAAGATCATTATATTCAAGATTCTGCTAAAAACAAAACAATTTTTATCCCAGTTTGGCAGTTTTTTAGGTTTAAATGTTGACTTCCTGGTTGTAAATCATAACATCACTCTAAGGAATTCTGTAACTGTTTCCTAGAAACCATGTTGTGCACTGGAAGAAAACTCCTCAAATGTCAAAGAAATTATTATTTGACAAATAAAAACGCCTTTATTTTGATGAATTAATGTTTCAAGGATCAGATGTATGTGTTTCTTGATTTTAAATTGTCCCTTGTGAGTCTCCCTAGTGTGATGTCATCATGTTTTGGAACTCTGCTCTACTTCCTGTAAATTTCAACATATTTTTAAACTTTCCTTCACAAACTGTCACCTGATTGGTGTAAAACTATCATTTGTATTCACAGCAGGTTTTATTCCACCAAATAAAGTCAAAACTAGAAAGTCATAAAAACCTGTCATACGCACTTTAATAAATCGCACAGAACTGGGTCTCAGAACTCCTGCCATGGGCTCAATACATGGATACCTTTAGAGCATACTTCTGGCAGCAAGGAAGTTATAAGAGCATTTACAAAAAATGCATCTATTCATTCGATTCATTCCATTAGCTTTATTAATACATGTTCAAAGAAAGATAAGAAACATATGAAATTGTGGGTGAAAAGTGGGGAAGACATCACATTTCCAGGGCGAGGACTGTTTTTAATCCATGCAGAGTGTTCCAGAGGCCAGGAACTCTCCATGAATCCATGAATGAACCGAGGGCTGGTTTGGTACTGGTCAAGTCTTGGTTTTGTCTTGGTTTTGTATTGGTTTAGTCCTGGTTTAGTCTTGGTCTTGTATCAGCTTCATCCATAGACCGTATAACAATCCCTGGACATCCGGAGCCCGCTGCCGCCACGTTCCAAATGGGAAGTGGCCATGGAGGCTCTTTAAAGTCAAGCTGCCATTCACTTTCTATTGGAACATTGGTGCCCTTTACTCTGTAACTGCATCTTGGAACTAAAATGTCCTTTTTGACACACTCGACATGATCCTGCTGTTTTTTTTCTCGTTAGGTTGTTCATGAATCAAGTTATTAGCAATAATAACTGAGCAATCAGGTGCTTCCTTTTCCAGGGGCCGGTTTTCGCTCGTCTTAGCAACAGGTTTGATTGACAGCTAGCCCCACACATTGCCGCCGTCTCCTCTCGCCGAGGGGCGGAAACCTTGACAACCTCACTCCTGATTGGTTCCGTGTGGTTGCCACGATACGCACTCGGATTTCCAAATATGGAGTCTGGCTCCACTTAACTATTCACCTTATTCTGGAAGTTGCCATACGCGCCACCGTCTTGTTTCTGTTGTATTAGTTCACACGGAGCAGACGAGCTCAACAGAAAATAAGTTCTACATGGACTAAAAAGCCATTTTCAGACCGACCAAGAAATCGGTGCGTTATTGACTTGTTGTTGCTCGTGTTCATTAAACATTTTACACAAATCAACCTACTTTATGTAACATTTTAGCGGCGAGACTTTTCCCTCGTTCGTCATTAGCTTTAACAGAGTTCTCGTCAAACAGAAGTGCGTTTACAACAAAAGTGCAAAAAACTGCAAAAGTGGGCGGGGCAGAATAAGGTCAATAACTATAGCTATAAGTGCTAGCCGCGATCAGCTACGGGTGACGTCCCTCTCCGGATGTCCAGTGATTTTTATACGGTCTATGGCGTCGTCCTGGTTTAGTATTGCTTTTGTATTGGTTTAGTCCGTGATTAGTCTTAGTTTATTAGTCTTGTTTGAACCTTGAATCGCTGCTGGAGAGCTACACAAGATAATCATGTCTGGGGTCTAAGAATCTCCAAAATTACAACAACAAGTTATCTACATCCTCCTTTTTTCCTTCTTTTTTGAATGCAGAGCTTATATTAGATGTAGAACACAGTTAAACTCTTGTCCCGCTTGTGTAAAACCCTCCCTGGTACAGTGTGCGTGTTTATTAGATCTAACCACGTCTAATTCAGGACATTTACTCTGGGACGGGCCCCATGCTTTCTCATTACAGCCCCACGGCCGCCTCATTTATCAGGAGCAGCATCTGGATGTGGGACACTCCTCCTCCGTAAAGACCCCGAAACTCCCGGCCAGGATTCCACTGAAAGGCTGCACCCGTGAACAGCCCCAGAGCGGAGGGGAGCGGGGGGCTGCGTGGACCCCCTTTCACTGCTCTATTTTGGGCTGAGTTGGATGAGTCAGATCTCAGCGGCTGACTCACTGGGATTACTCACCACGCACTCACGACTCGCAGGATTACACAGCAGAAAAGTTTCAATGGTTTGAATTCAGAATCTTGATTTGAGTTTTGATGAGTTTAGATTAGTTTTGGGATGTACAGTGCGGGAGAAAATGCCGTGTTTGGTCATTTGGTTTATTTTTGTGATTTTATTGCACAGTTTCGTGTCAAAAAGGCTGACTCACAGTGGTCTACTCACTGTGCACTCATGGATCACCAGATTACACAGAAAAGAAATACATCACTGATTTAGATCATTTAGATTTTGTTCATTTCAGGGCTACACAATGAGGGAAAAACTGATTTTTTTTTTTTTTTGTAATACACTATTTCAACACACATATGATATAAAATATAATTTACTCACAATGTCTTACAATAAACACAAAAACTCAAACCCAAATTTAGGAATTTAGGATATACAGTATATATATATATTTTTTTAAAAATGTAATTTTTTTGTTACATTAAGTTTAAATAGTGCACTGGTTTTGCATAGGTGGATATAATATTGTGCATTTAAGGTTGTTTGTTTAAGCTAAATCTATTCATGGATAAGAATGCTTTTATATATTAAAAAGACAAATTTAGTGAATCAATTAATGCGAGACACTACAGGTGCATTGGAAAAAATAAATAAATTTCAAGATATCAATTTGAAACTTCTGTAGTTTACTCACATAAATGTCAGACAAAAGTATATTACGTTATAAGTTTTTCATCATGTCGTGTTTTCATGTAGAAATTAGGAATTTTATGTCTAAAAACTGCTGTAATTACACATATTTGGGACTTTAAATCGAAAAAAATGGACAGAACCAGGTTTAAATGTATTATTACTTACAAAGAATTTACAGAGGGGATTTTGGATTTCTTATTTAGTTTTTGAATAGACTAGATTTGACTAAAGATTCAAATTTCGACTCATGTTTTTGACTTAAAACTTGAATAAATCAGTTTTAGAATTAGATATCAAAAAACACTTCTGTACGTTTTGTCAAAATCTTGCTGAGTCCAAGATTGTACAGTTTGGTGTTTGCAGGAGCTGCTTTACGGCTGATCTTGTGGAAGAAAAATACATTTTAAGAAAACGGCCTTTGAACTTACAACGTCCCAGAGAAATCTATGGATGAAGTGGATTAAATTAAATAATAAAACATCTTCTAAGAGCAGATTGGACATGTTTGTTGTTTCCAAATGAAAGCCGATATGTTGAGAGAGAAAACGGACCAAGTAGTGTCTCGCCTTAAGAGAAAATGTCCAATTCTACGACTGTTTTTCCCCTTGAAAGTGGAAAACACAACATTGAAACCATCCAAAAACATTCATGAAACAAGTTTAAAAATCCAGAGCAACGAACTGAATAAATCTGAACAATCCCAAACTACTAAAAGTAAGATTAATAAGCTGTATTCACGCTATTTGAACCAGTTTTTTGCAGTGTACACATTACACAGATAAATGGCGGAGCTAAACAAGCGCGAACGGACATTAGAAAATCATTATTTGCTGCTGCTACAGTCGTTTGATAAAGAACGTCCGGAGAGCGACGTTAATTCCGAAGCTGTCAGGGCTTTTAATGCGTTTGGTCGGATGATAAAAGTGTAGCGTTAAACATCGACGCCGGACGCTTTGTGGGAGTGATGCCCTGACAATAAAATGTAATTAAATCTGCTGGCCCCGCCCCCCTTTGCTCGCGAACACTGCGGGAGAAAAGAGAGAGCGGCGGAGTCTTTTATTTGTGTCCCGCGCCGCCGCTATCAGTCTGAAGTGTGGAGCGGGAGAAAAAGAAAAAGAGAGGAGCCCGCAGCCACGCCGGAGGAGGAGTCCTGATGTGTACGCACCGGGATAATTACACGGTGTGAGCTGTTTTAATCAATCACTCTGAGGCAGGTGAGGGAGGGGGGGAGAGGGGAGGGGAGAGAGGGGGAGGAGGTGGAGGAGAGAGGGGAAAGGGGGAGTAAGAGGGGAGGAAAGAGAGGTGGAGAAGGTGGAGGATGCAGGGGGTGAAGAGAGGAGATGAGGAAGAAGAAGGGAAAGGATGGGGAGGAGGATGGAGAAGAGGGGAGAGATAAAAAGGAGGAGGAGAGGAAGAAAGGGGGAGGGTGGTGGAGGAGAGAGGGGAAAGGGGGAGTAAGAGGGGAGAGAAGAGAGGTGGAGGAGGTGGAGGATGCAGGGGGTGAAGAGAGGAGATGAGGAAGAAGAAGGGAAAGGATGGGGAGGAGGATGGAGAAGAGGGGAGAGATAAAGAGGAGGAGGAGGAGGAGGAGAGGAAGAAAGGGGAAGTAAGAGGGGAGGGGAGAGAGGGGGAGGAGGTGGAGGAGGATGCAGGGGGTGAAGAGAGGAGATGAGGAAGAAGAAGGGAAAGGATGGGGAGAAGATGGAGAAGAGGGGAGAGATAAAGAGGAGGAGGAGGAGAGGAAGAAAGGGGGAGGGTGGTGGAGGAAAGGGGTGAAGGGGGTGAAGAGAGGAGATGAGGAAGAAGGGAAAGGATGGGGAGGAGGAGGTAAGAGAAAAGGAAGTTAAGAGAAGATGAAGAGGTGAGAGATAAAGAGGAGGAGGAGGAGAGGAAGAAAGGGGGAGGGTGGTGGAGGAGAGAGGAGAAAGGGGAAGTAAGAGGGGAGAAAAGAAAGGTGGTGAGGGTTGAGAGCAGAGATGAAGAAGTAGAAGGGAAAGGATGGGGAGGAGGACGGAAAAGAGGGGAGAGATAAAGAGGAGGAGGAGAGGAAGAAAGGGGGAGGGTGGTGGAGGAGAGAGGGGAAAGGGGGAGTAAGAGGGGAGAAAAGAATGGTGGAGGAGGTGGAGGATGCAGGGGGTGAAGAGAGGAGATGAGGAAGAAGAAGGGAAAGGATGGGGAGAAGATGGAGAAGAGGGGAGAGATAAAGAGGAGCAGGAGGAGAGGAAGAAAGGGGGAAGGTGGTGGAGGAGAGAGGAGAAAGGGGAGTAAGAGGGGAGAAAAGAAAGGTGGAGGAGATGGAGGATGCAGGAGGTGAAGAGCAGCGATGAGGAAGTGGAAGGGAAAGGATGGGGAGAAGATGGAGAAGAGGTGAGAGATAAAGAGGAGGAGGAGGAGGAGGAGAGGAAGAAAAGGAGAAGGTGGTGAAGGAGAGAGGGGAAAGGGGGGAGTAAGAGGGGAGAAAAGAAAGGTGGAGGAGGTGGAGGATGAAGGAGGTAAAGGGGAAAGGGGGAGTAAGAGGGGAGGGGAAAGAGGAGAGAGAGAAGAGGAAGAAGGAAATGAGGTTGTTAAATAAGAGGGGAAAAGAAAAAAAGTGGGAGGGAGAAAGTGGAAAAAGTTGGTGGAAGGGGTGAGGGGAGGGGGGACAGAGAAATGGATGGGGAAAGACAGGTACAGGGAAGAAAGGGGGAGGCGGAAAATGGGGATCTGTAGAGAGGAGAAAAGGAATGCTGAAGGATGGGGGAGGGGGAGGAGGTAGTGGAAAAGGCGAGAGGAGAAGTTGAGAGAAGGTGGAAGAAGAGGTGAGAGAAGGAGGAGGATTGGGAGAGTAAGAAAAGGAAGGATGGAGATGGAGAAGAGGGGAGAATATGAGGGAAGAGTAGAGAGGAGGCCGAGAAGAAGAAGAAGAAGGAGAAGGAAAGGGGGGTGTTAAAGAAGAGGGGAAAGTGGGAATAAGTTAGGAGAAGAGGGAGAAAGAGGTGAGGAAAAAAGGGGAGGCGTAGAGAGAAGAGGAAAGTTAAAGAGGAGGAGAGGTAAGAAAGGGGGAGGAGGTAAGGAAAAAGGAAGGATAAGTTGGGACAAGAGGCAGAAAGAAGTGACAAAATGGGGAGGAGTGGAGAGAAGGAGGAGAAAAGGATGGGGATGGATAAGGAATAAAGGGGAAGGAGTGGTTGGAAGAGGGTGGAAAAAGAGGTGAGAGGAGGAGAGGAAGAAAAGAGGGGAAGAGAAAGGGGAAGGAAGAGGATAGAGGAGAGAGGGGAGGGAGAAGAGGAAGTAAGAAATGAGGTCGTTAAAGAAGAGGGGAAAGTGGAAAAAGTTGGGAGAAGAGGGAGGAAGAGGTGAGGGAAAATGGAGGAGTAGAGAGGAGAGGAAAGTTAAAGAGGAAGGAGAGGTAAGAAAGGGGGAGGAGATATGGAAAGAAGGAAGGAAGGAAGGAAGGAAGGAAGGAGAAGCTGGGACACGAAGGAGGAGAAGGAGGGGATGGGAAAGGATATGGGATAAAGGCAAGTAAGGGGTGAGAGAGTAGGAGGAGGAGTAAGAGAGGAAGAAAAGCAGAGGATGGAGGGAGGGAGGGGGAAAGGAAGGAAGAGGAGAAGAAGAAGAAAGGGAGGTTGGTGAAGAAGAAAGAAGGAGAGGGGAGGAGGGGGAGGAATAGGTGAGGGAAAAGGAGAAGGAGGAGAAGAAAAAAAGAGGATAGGGAAGGAGAGGGGGGAGTATGAAATAGATCGAGGAGTTGGGAAAAGGAGTACAGAGGAGAAGAGGGAGTAGAAGCGAAACGGGGAGGAGATGAAAGGGGCAGGAGCATGGAAGAAAGGGGGGAGGAGAAGGTAATGGAAAAGAAGAGAGGAGAAGTTGGGATTAGGTGAGGGGAGAAGAAAGGAGAGAATCAGAAGAATCAGAATCAGAATCAGAAGCGGTTTATTGCCATTGTCAGTGAAATTCACAAACATAGGAATTTGCTTCGGCGAAGGTGCAAGGTGCAAAGAATGAGGAAGGAAGAGGAAACAGTAGATAAAGAAGAGGTAGGAAGGAGTAGGTAAAGGAAAAGAAGAGAGGAGAAGTTGGGAAAGGGGAAATGGAGAGGAGTAGATAAAAAGGGGAGATGAAGGAGAGAATGAGGATTGGACAGAAAGAAAGAAGAAAGAGTAAACAAAGAAGAGGATGTAGGAAGGAGTAGGTAAAGGAAAAGAAGAAGATTGGAGAAGGGGGGAGGCAGAGGTGAGGGAAAAGTGAAGGAGGAGTAGAAAGGAGACGAAAGAGAAAAGGAGACTGGGGAAGCAGAGGGGAGGTAGTTAGGAGCGGGTGATGACAGGACAAGTAGGAGAGGAAGCAGGTGAGGCTGAGGTGGGTTATGGGGGTCCCGGGACAGCCCACAGTGAGCCCCCCGATCGCTGTCGTCCCGGGGTCTCCTGATCCATGTTGGTTAAACGCACATTAATCTGAGTTTGGCAGCGTAATCAACAACACAGCTCAAGTGTGAAATTGAATTCTGCGCAGGAACATGGTCCGGCCGCTTTTATGCTACGGCTGCAGAAAAGGAAAAGAGCCGCAACATCAATTTGTCACCGAGAGCTGCAGTGAGACCACTACAGAGAGAGAGAGGGAGGGGGGAGGGAGAGAAGGGGAGAGAGGGGGAGAGGAGAGAGAGGGGGAGGAGAGAGAAGAGGGAGGGAGGGAGAGGAGAGAGGGGAGAGGAGAGAGGGAGAGGGAGAGAGGGAGGGAGGAGAGATGGAGAGGAGAGAGGGAGAGAGAGGAGAGGGGGGAGAGGGAGAGGAGAGAGGGAGAGGGAGGAGAGAGGGAGGGAGGGGAGAGGGAGGGAGAGGGAGAGGGGGAGAGAGGGAGAGAAGAGGAAGAGGAGAGAGGGGGAGGGAGAGGAGAGAGGGAGGGAGGGAGAGGATAGAGGAGAGGAGAGAGGGAGAGGAAAGGGAGGGAGGGAGAGAGAGAGAGAGAGGAGAGGGAGAGGAGAGAAGAGAGGGAGAGGAGAGAGGGAGGAGAGAGGGAGGGAGAGGAGAGAGAGGGGGAGGAGAGATGGAGAGGAGAGAGGGAGAGGAGAGGGAGGGAGAGAGGAGAGAGAGAGAGAGAGAGAGGGAGGGAGGAGAGAGGGAAGGAAGAGGGGGAAAGAGAAGAGAGAGGGAGAGAGGGAAGGAAGAGGAGGAAAGAGGAGAGAGAGGGAGGAGGGAGAGTGAGAGAAGGAAAGGGAGAGGGAGAAAGCAGGGGAAGAACGAGAGAGAGAGAGAAGGAAGGAAAAGAGAAAGAGAGAGTGAAGGGGAGAGGGGGGAAAGAAGAGAGAGAGAGAGAGAGAGAGAGAGAGAGAGGAGGGAGCGTGAGGGAAGGGAAGGAAGAGGGAGAGAGGGAGAGAAAAGGGGGAATAGGAGAAAGAAGAGAGAGAAAGAAAAAAAGAGGAAGAGCGAGAGGAGACGGAGGGTGAGAGAAAGAAGAGAGATGGGGGATAGAAAGAGAGAGGGGGGAGATAGAGATGCTCTCCATCCCTTGGGGCAGATGGGGGGGGGGGGGGATGGGGGGTGGAAGCAAAGGGGAGAGAGGAGAAAAAGAGGGGGAGGAGAAAGTGGGAGAAGAGAGAGAAAAGGGGAAAAGGAGAAAAAAGACAGTAGGTAGAGAAATGGAGTGAGGAGGGTGAAGATATGGCGGGTCAGAAAGAGAGCAAAAAAGAGGAGAAAAGCGAGAGAGAGAGTGATGGCAGGGAGATAAAGAGAGAGGGACGGGAGAGAAAAGAGAGGAGAGAAAAAGTGAGGGGAGGGAGAAAGATGGAGAGCGGGGATAAAAATGTAGAGCGAGAGAGAGAGAGATGAGGGAGAGAAGACGAGTGGGGGAAGCCTGGAGTGGAAGTGTATTATTCTGTGTGTGTTTGAGTTTGTGTGAGTCGCTCCGGCCCCACGGCTCCACAACAGCTGGGACCGAGTGAGTTTACTGTAGAGAGAGGGGTGAGGGAGGGAGGAGGGGGAGGAGGAAAAGAGAGGAAGAGAGCGCCAGAAGAATAGCATTGTTAACCTGCCACCAGACTACATTGTCTTTTGATTTTTTCCCCCTCCATTGTTCCTAAATAAATCCCGCGAGCCATTTAAACCTCCCTGTATCTTACATTTGATTTAATTTAAACACAATGACAATTTATACGGCCGCGGATACATTTTTAGATTCTGTGAGCGTTTTATCCAATTCCAGGCTTCACACTTGTCCAGGTTTAGTCCTGGTTTGATCCTGGTACAGTCTGGACTTGTTCTGGTCCGGGTGTAATCATTGTTTAGTCCAGTTCCGGGTTAAAGGGCCTATGACAAGTTGAACTACTCATCTCACTAAAATGCAGTTAAATACATATATTTCAAACTTTGCTAAAATACTTCACACATTTTCTCCTGATTTAGCAATTTTTTTAAGTTTTTTGTTTTACTTCCTGGTTGTAAATGGTGACATCACACTAGGAAATGACCATAGCAACCACACTGTACACTAGGCCAAAACTCATCTAAAGTCACAGATTTTTTAATTTGTACCAATAAAAATACACGTGAACACTTTTTTTGTTGAATTACTGTTTAAAAGGTCAAAAAAAGTAGTCTCTTTTGTGTAAATTATGTATAACATTTGTCTCCCCAGTGTGATGTCATCAGTTTGTTTACTTCCTGTAACTTTCTGCAGACTTTTCTCCACAAACGGAGACCTGATTGGTGAAAAACTATAATTTTTTATTTACAACAGGTATTAATACACTGAAAAAAGAGAAAATTAGAAAATCATAAAAACCTGTCATATGCACTTTAAGTCCCAGTTTATCCAGTTCTTTTTGGTGAAATTGTGAATGTGTCTTGTGTTTGATTTAATTTAAAGGTGCAGTATGTAATTTTTCGCTACCAGAAGGTTACACCATTAGGTCAAATTACAGGTGAGATCAGTGTCATTTCAGCAATAAAAACACAAAACGATGACAAATAAATCTAATTTAAAGTGCATATGATGGTTTTTTTTTCATAGTTTTGACTTAATTTGACAGGATAACCTGTTGTAAATATAAATGAAGCACTAGTTTATGAACAAAAGTTGAAAAATATGTTGAAAATTACAGAATGTAGAGCAGAATTCTTAAATCACACACTCACTTGAAGCACGTTTTTTGAATCCTGTAAACACTAATTGTCAAACGTCAAATAATAATTTCTGTGATTTTAAGATTTTTTTGGACCAGTGTAAAGCGTGGTTGCTTGGTAACAGTTGCTGAATTTCCTGGTGTGATGTCATCATTTACAACCAGGAAGTAAAAATTGTTAAAAAGCCATATTGGGATAAAAAGGGTAAATAAGTGTTAAATATAATGATCTTAACTGTGATTTAGTCAAATTAGTAGTTCGACCTGTGAGAGGCACTTTAAAGGTGCTGGACTTTTTGCAGTCTTCAAACAGGCCGTTACAAAGAGGTGCATCACAAAACTGCACTAACCCATTAAGCACATATGTTATCATTTTCTTTGGATGTCGTTCGTTGCTGTTTTTATTTTTAAATCGCATTTTGTCTTTCTGTGATAACTCGGGTCTTGTTCTGTTTCTGTGTTTTGTGTCATGTTTTTTGTTATTTGTCACAGAATTTGAAAAATGTAAAAAAGAAAAAAAAAAAAGAAGAAAATTATTTGAAAAAAGAAAAACAGAACTAGCAATTTATAGCGGTCCAAACTTCTTCCAAATTCCACATTCTTCCACATTCCTCATAAATATTCACAAGCGCTTTTTACAACTTTCAGAGGCCAGAGCTGAGTATTGTCGACATTGCTAACAACAACTAGCATGCTAACAGTACGGCAGCTTACATTCTGGTTCACAGACAGTAAACACTTAAAAATTAGACGCAATAAACGCACAGCAGTCTAATTTTAACCCCAAAGTTAAAGGGGCTGTACCTGATTTTTATTGTTTTAAAACGTGTAAAACAGAACCAATTAATGTTAAAGTCTTTACATCAGTCACATGTGTCTCTCACTTTCCTAAAGCAGTCCCAGCATCCTAAACATTCACCGCTATGAGTTTATAAGCACTTTTCACGAGTCTCTGAGCCCAAAACATTCATGGGTAAAACTAACAAATGCACTTGCTTCTCATAGAATAAAACTCTCTATAAATAGATGCAGAAAAAGCAGAAAACAACTCAGATTTTACTTACACAAGCAAAAAAATCAGGGACATAATAATCAGGTACAGCCCCTTTAATCTCTTTAACCAATCTATCTGCACAAAGACAACATTAAAAAAAAGAAATGGGTGCAGTGCAGTCCTTTTAATAAATGCAATATAGCTAGGTTTAATGCCTTGCAGACAAACATTCAAGCAGATGGTTAAAAGTTCCACATTGCACGTTTAAGCCCACTGCATCTCCACATTCACGTGCATAATCGCCGGCCGCCTACATCTTCAGATTCCCTGCACATATTGTTCAATTCCAGCGAACAGAACGGGACTCCTCAAGCACGGCGGCTCACTGTAATAAATAAATCGTGGAGGGGGGAAAAAAATGACCTTCTGTTTCATCTGGTCCAATCCTGCTACATGTGCATTCTCCGGCGCAGCGTTTGGTGAGAGTGGATATTTACTGAAGCATGCAGGTTAAATGGTTTTTCATCAAGGCACCCAGGGATCTACATCAGCAGAGCAGTGGCAGTGGGCTCAGCGTGTGACCACCAGCTCTGCCGGACTGCACTTTCACAGTCGCAGAGCTAATGGGCCAGTGAGAGCTTGTTTTAACAGTGCAGCAAATGACAAACACTGCAAAAAATATAAATATAACTGCAATGGTTAGACTGAAAGTTTTGTCCTTTGTTGATCTACTGGGCTTCATCGCTCTTGATTTAATCATCAAATCAAATCAAATCAATTAATTTTTATAATGCCCAAAATCACAACAACAGTTGCCTCGATGGGCCCCAGGTAAAAGCAGTTCAGATAACTGTCCCAGAATGCCCCTGTCCTTTGACCCTCCTTCGCGGCGAGGAAAAACTACAAAAAACCCCATGGGAAAAAGTAGAAACCTCGGGGAGAACCACAGTGAAGGAGAGATCCTACTCCCACGGACGGACAGGCTGCAGATGAACTAGGACTGACATCCACTTGGACTGTGGAGCCAGAACCACTCAAGAGGGAGGAGGCTTTAAAGAGTTCCTCCAGGAGGACGAGGAGCAGTCCACCCAGTGTAGAGAAAGCTCCCCCAGGTTTGGAACAGTTCATCTAAAGTAGATGGAGTTCGTCCAGGCAGACGAGGTGTGGCTAATCCAGCTCTCCAGGCGGGTGGCGCATAGATCCTCCAGTGTAGAGATCGATCCTCCAGACAGATTTATCGGTTAATCTAAGCTCCTCCCTCACCTGGTCATGAGCTCTGGGTAATGACTGAAAGGACGAGATCGCGGACACAAGCGGTCGAAATGAGCTTCCTCCTCCGGGTGGCTGGGCGCTTCCTTACAGATAGAGAGGAGCTCAGTCACACGGGAGGAGCTCGGAGTAGAGCCGCTGCTGCTCCACGTCGAGAGGAGCCAGCTGAGGCTTGGGCTTCTGTTCCGCAGCCTCCTGGACGTGTTCTGGGCATGTCCCACTGGGAGGAGGCCCCGGGGAAGACCCAGGACACACTGGTCGCCCCAGAGGAGCTGGAGGAAGTGTCTGGGGTGGGGCAAGTCTTGGAGTCTCTGCTTAGACTGCTGCCCCGGCCTCGGACAAGCGGAAGACGATGGATGAATGGATAATCGCAAAACTATCTGCAAAATAATAGTTTGTTGCAGATCTAATATTAAGTATATTGTTTATAGTAAATAAATGTTGCAAAAAGAGCTGATTTAAAATGAATGATGAAAAAAAAAAGGGATTAAGGTGACATTTCAGCAGTTTTTTTGACAAATTTGACAGACACTTCACATTTGGTCTGAGAATCAACATAAACATTTAAATATTGTTATAAGGATACTCAAAAATACTGATATTCATTTTTCTCACTCTTACCCTGACTGATTTCAATATATATTTTCATTTTTATAATTAATGCAAAAATATATACATTTTGAGACTTGCCTTCAATTCTAAAATACATCCCAAGTATAATTATTACACCCTATGTAAAATAATGTGTTGTTCATTTTCTTTAAGAATGAATAGTCTGTCAGTGCCACAGTCCTTTTGGTCGACTAATCAGAGAAGTTACACACAGTGACTCGGCATGTCTTTAGTTGACCAACGATGTCTTTTGTCGATTACAGCCTTAATATTCTGAATTCTTTTGTGTTTTTGCAGTGAATTCTCTTGCTTTAGTCTTGTCGCTGCTGCGTCTTCGGCCCCCTGCGTCTCTCTGAAATGTGCTCATTTGGCGTCCTAGCAGGAGCTGTTAGCTACGATATCGTGTTCACAAACAGACGATCATTCAAGAGGACGGATCACACTGTTCACACAGACGCTGCAGGCTTCGTGTGCCGAGGTTTATGTTCAGCCACAGAGAGCCTCATTCACATACTGTACACACTGCTGACGGGACAGAATGCAGACGACAAAATGCAGCCGCCGAATGCCTTATACCAGTGTTCTTCCACCTTTTTTGATTGAAACGACTTTGCGTTACACCATTGACAAAACCATTACTAAATCAGAGCTTTTAGGGGGGGAAAAGTGGTATGAAAGTGAAAATTGTGGCAAATAATGTCCATGCCACTGTCTGGTTCTTTGAATTTGACAACTGGAGATTGTTTTGCTGCTTTCTTTGGATCAGAAGTTTGCTCAGGACACTCTAAAACGGTAAATTATTCTTGTAAAATCATGTGTGAATCCGTTAACTCAAAAAAAGTAGTGTTCCCTGGCATACTGGTTGAAAATCAAGGCCAATACAAAGAGTTGTAGAAAGTTATTACTAACAAATTGAGGCAAGTCACACATTTAAAGATATTGTAAAAATACGGTATTCAAATTAGGGCTGTATCACAAACGATACACAATAAACTCACGATACAATAATATCACATTTCTCAAAATATTCTACAATGTTTCACAGTTTTTTAAAGAACACAACACATTTCAACAGCGTTTTTTTCTTTGTTAAACCATGACCTGCACAAACTTAAAATGAAATACAACCATTTCAAACACCAAAACAATGACTGCGTCTAATGCTTTGAATAAACAAGTTTCCTTTCTCTAAACCAGCAACACAATTATATTGCTGTTAAAATAATTCTGTAAATTATACTTAAATTACTCTTAGCGATACATTGATACAACAGCCCACGATATCGATTCTCTATAACCACATTTAGTACAACTTTTTTATTTTGGATATAGAGGTATTTCTGACAGATCATACCATTATTTATCTTAAAATAAGAAAATAAATGTGCTAATGGTGTAAGTAAAATGATGAAGACTTGAAGTAATGAGTTGAAACAAGTCAGAAATGGTTTAAAACATGTCAAATAATCTAGTTACATCAAATAAATGGTCAAAACTAATCTCAGGGTTCAGCCCATGTTTCAAAGACAAAGCTCAAGCACTTTTCAAGCACCTTCAAGGTATATTCAGCTCCAAAAGCTATCGACACAACCTAATGAGACAAAAAACTGGTGTTCATTCAAGTAATACATTCAAGGCTAACGTATCTGCAGTTTTGGTCCTAACAAATTAAAGCAGTGCTTCTCAATTATTTTCTGTTGCGCCCCCCCTAGGAAGAAGAAAACATTTCGCGCCCCCCCTATCTATCAAATTGTTATTAGTACACCTCTGCATAGCATTGTATTCTTTATTGACATTAAAAACAAAAAAAAAGAAAGAAATTTACAACAAAGAATAACTTTATTAACACTGTTTTCAATCTGTAACAGAAAAGATTTAAAGTGCACCAATTGCCTTATTTCAACTGTAAACATTTTTGACAACTTATTCCACCATTTGATAATGAAAATAAAATCAATAAATAATATCAAATAATAATAAAAATAATACTCAATAAAATAATAATATCAAATCACTTCAGCAACAGGAACTCAGAAACACAAAATATTAAGCATTTTACCGTGTAAAACAACTTGCTGATTTATTCTTTTTAAATTAACCAAAATAAGGAACTCGGGATTAATGACTACAATGAGCAGGTTTTGCAGTGCACAGCTTTTCAAAGCGAGGTTTGAAGCACGATACTGCAACTCTCAGCTCCTGCTCAATGTTGAGCTGGGACCTGTACTTGGATTTCAGGGCAGCAACAGCAGAGAAGCCCGTCTCACAAAGGTAAGATGTTGCAAAAGGAAGCAGAATGCCCATAGCTCTCTGCCCTAAGAGTGGATACTGCCTCTCTACATTCAGCCAGAATTCACTCAGTGTCTGTGATGTGAACCTCAGTCTCAGTGTGGAGTCAGATGTCATGTCAATGAACTGGTCCTCCTCTGCAGAGCTGAAACCAGTTGTTGCTGGTGCATTAAAAGGATCTCTCACCCAGTCATACTGGGAACTGTTTTCAGGAAAGTACTTTTTTAAGAATCCCATCAGTGATGAAATATGCTGCTTAATGTGTGGAATTAGTGAGGTAGCATCATAGTCAGCAGTGTCCAAAAATTCATGCAGGTTCTCAAATGAATCAGTATTTCCTTCATCAAGTCGCCTGCCCCACATTGTAAGCTTTCGTGTGAAAGAGGTGATCTTGTCTGTGACTTGAGGGAGGTGTTTATCTTTCCCTTGAAGCTGTAGATTTAATTCATTTAGCTTTCCAAATATGTCACTCAGGTAGGCCAGTTTTCCCAAGAAGTTCTCATCACAAAATTTTTCTGCAACTTCATACTTGTTCTCCTGCTCCAAAAACACTCTTATCTGCTCTCTGAGCTCAAAAACCCGGGACAAGACTTTTCCTCGTGACAGCCACCTTGCTTCACTGTGATAGAGCACAGCTTGATGTTCAGCTCCCATCTCCTTACAGATAGCAGAGAAGACTCTTGTTTTCAGTGGTCTGGTCTTTATAAAATTGACAACACCTATAACTTCGGTCATAACCTCACTTAATTCAGGGGAAAGGTGCTTTGATGCAAGTGCTTCTCTGTGTATGATACAGTGTGTCCACTCAGCATCAGGCGAGGCTTTCTTGATGAGTGCCCTAAGACCTTTTCTCTTTCCTGCCATGGTTTGTGCACCATCACTGCAAACACCAATGCAGTTCTCCCACTTTAGCCCATTCCCAGTCAGAAAACAGTCCAGCATTTTGAATAGCTCTTCAGCTGTGGCTCTGTTTTGGACATATTTACAAAAAAGTAGATCCTCACACAGGGAGATTGTCATGTCAAAACGTACATAAGCAATAAATAAACAGTCTTTGTTGCTGTCAGTTGCTTCATCAAATTGTAAGGCAAAACGTTTGTCTTTGAGGTTATCTATCAGCTGTTCTTGAAGATCGTTTGCAATGTCATGTATACGTCTGGCGACAGTGTCATTGGACAGAGGAATAGTTTTTATTTTTGCAGCACTTGCGTCATCCAGCATGACAGAGACCATGTCTAATGCTGCTGGCAATATCAGTTCCTCAGCTATTGTGTGTGGTTTTTTGCACTGCGCAATTTGGTACGCAACCTTATATGACGCCAACAATGCTCGCTGGTTTGTCGAAGTGGCTTTCACAAAGCGGGATGACTGTTGGCGATATATAAGCAAGTTTACGCTGAAAAAACTCCAGCGGCTTATCAGCGTGATCGGGATGTAATGTGTTTAAGTGACGCTTTAATTTACTTGGCTTCATACTGTCCGCTGCCAACACTTTTAAACACAGTAAACACACCGGTCTTTCCTCGTCTCTCTCCGTAGTTACAGTGAAGCCGAGCGTTAAATATGCATCATCGTACTTCCTCAACTTAGCTTTCGGACGACTTTCTTTTGCCTCACTAGCTCCTTCTCTTTCCGCCTTTCTCTTCATCCCTGTTACAAACTTTTCCATTTTTTTAGGGGTTGTTTACTGCAGTTCATATCATTTGTTTGACGCGAAAGACCGTACACCCCAGAGTGGCAAAGAAAGCGCCTCTGCCACCTACTGTTGTGGATGTGCAATTACACTTAGTTCTAGAACAGTACGGCAAAAAGCATGTTTCCTGGGGTCACACGCGCCCCCCCTGGCATCACTCCACGCCCCCCTGGGGGGGCGCGCCCCACTAATTGAGAAGCACTGAATTAAAGACTATTAGCGTTTAAAAAGACTATTAGCACTGTCAAAATGAAGATTGAATGAAGATAGAAGATTGGTAGGTTTGAATTTTCAAGCATTTTTAAAGTAAAGTTTAAGCGTTTTCAAGGATTTCAAGCACCTGCATGAACCCCGTAATCTTAAAAAAGTCTATATGACAGGTTAGGCTAGACATTTCACTAAAACACTGTGTACATTACTATATTTGGACAGTTTTCGTAATTTTATTTCCTGGTTGAACATGAGCAGCAAATACAACGTAGTTAGAGGCAATTCCACAACTGTTACCTAGCAACCAGACTGTAAACAAGGGCCAAAATCCATTAAAATTACACAACAGTTATGATTTGACAAATAATAATATCTGATAACAACTTTATTTTGTCGCATGACCATTTAAACTATCAAAAATTGTATCAGTTGTGTGTAAAGTGTGTCTGTATTTCAATGGTACGTCTCTTTTTGATGACATCACAGAGAGATTCTGTTTTAGAGCCCAACTCTACTTCCTGCATACTTCTTTTATTTTTTTTTAAATTTCTTCACAAACTGCATCTTCACAGATGTAAAACTATAATAAATAATTGCCACAGATGGCCCTCCCACCAAACTAAGTCCAAATTAGAACATTTTGAGAACCTGTCATATGGACTTTAATCACATTTGAGGATATTAATGCATTTTAACTCATCTAGAAATGCACAAGCCACTTTTTTCCTTCTTCATGTTACTGTGATACAACCTGCTCATTGAAACTTGCTTAAACAGTTAGAACACAGAGCTTAAAACTCAAACACGTCTTTCTCTGCTCCCCAGCCTCTCTCTTTGTTCTCGTTCTCCCTCTGCAGCTCTGGGCTCTGGGAGTGGACCGTCCATCGGCTTTAATTGATTTGTGCAGAGGCTGAGAAGAGGCTAATTCTGTCTGAACAGGAGGAGTAGATTAAGGCCTGACACCATCACTGCAGCCCTGTCAGATAATGAGAGACACTGGCACTTGGATCAGACAAAGAAGACTTCAGCGGGACACTCTCCACGGAGCAAAGAGTGCATACATGTAAAATGGTAAATGGTAAATGGTCACATTTATATAGCGCTTTTCTACCTTTTTTAAGGCACTCAAAGCGCTTTACATCAAGGAACCAGTCACCCATCCACTCACACATTCATACACCAGTGTACGCAGACACTGGGGGCGAGGTGGGTTAAGTGTCCTGCCCAAGGACACAACGGCATTATTCATCTGAAGGAGCTGAAATCGCACCACCAACCTGCGGGTCAGAGGATCTGACCACTCAACTACTCCATGTCTGGAGTGGGATTCAAACCGCCGACCTTCGGATCAGAAGGCGCCCACTCTACCTACTGTGCTACTGCTGCCACATGTTCACATAGCACTCAGCAGTTCTCCGCGTTTGGGCAATACTTCTTGAATGGAACAAATAATCGACTTTTATATGCTCTGTGCACATTAAAGGGCCTATGACAGGTTGGACTACACACTTAAAGGTCCCATATTCTGCTATTTTCCCCTTTACACAGTCTATTCTAAGGGCTTTGTTGATACATTTTTGCGTTGTGTAATATCCATAACATAACAGTTTCCAAAAAACACCCATTTCTTGGACTGACCCCCCTCCTTGCAAAAGCAAACGGCTCACTCTGAGATCTGACCCCCCCGAACAGAGAACAGACTGCCTCCCCCGCCCAACTCGCGCGCCTCCCCCGCCCAACTCGTGCCGAAGCCTAGAGTGGAAATAGTGTGCATGCGCCGTGTGCTCCGGTAAACAGCGATACACAAACACGGGAATAAACATTTTATCTGTCCTGACGGTGCGTCGTGCTGAGTCCTACGTCCTGGATCTGACCTGGAGTTTGACGTGCTCCAGTACCTCGACGACGGACGTTGCCGCTTGGTAAATAACAAGCTAACTCTTCGATCTGTCGTATCCATCGTGTAATTACTGTGTAGCATTAGCATTAGCTGTTTTTATTCTGCGGCTGCGCGCTTCCTGGAGGCGTGGCTTAAACACCGCGTCATCCTTGTGAAGCCGCGTCATCCTTGTGAGGAGCCCCCGTCTGCTGCTCAGCCGAGGGGGACGGAAAAGACAGTTCTCTAGCGAAAACATGAGGGAATCAATCAAAAAACCACTTTGGGCACAACATACGAGGCCCAAATAGCACTGTAGGAAGGTTAAAACCTCTGAAAAGTCCATTTTGCATGTTATGGGACCTTTAACGAAAATGCAGTTAACATATATCAACACATACTTCAAATTTTGTTAAAATTCAATTCACCTTATTCCGCCCCGCCCACTTTTTGCCAGATACACACTTTTGTTGTAAACGCACTTCCGTTTGACGAGAACTCCGTTAAAGCTAATGACGAACGAGGGAAAAGTCTCGCCGCTAAAATGTTACATAAAGTAGATTGATTTGTGTAAAATGTTTAATGAACACGAGCAACAACAAGTCAACAACGCACAGATTTCCTGGTCAGTCTGAAAACGGCTTTTTAGTCCATGTAGAACTTATTTTCTGTTGAGCTCGTCTGCTCCATTTAAAATAATACAACGGAAACAAGATGGGGGCGCGTACGGCAACTTCCAGAATAAGGTGAATGCAAATTATGTCCAAGTTTAGCAATTTTTATGTTTTTAATTTTACTTCCTGGTTGTAAATGATGACATCACACGAGGAAATTAAGAAGTAACCACACTTTACACTGGGCCAAAACTCATCTGATGTCAGATCTTTTCAACTTGCCAAATAAAAATATATTTGAACATGTTTATTTTGTTGAATCAATGTTTAAAGGGCCAAAAAAGTAGTTTAGTTGTTTGTAAATTATGCTGTAACCTTTGTCTCCTCTCTTTACTTATAATTTTCAACTCATTTTACTATTTTTCTCCACAAGCTAATACCTGATTGGTTTAAAACTATAATTTATATTTAGAACAGGTATTAACACACCAAATAAAATCAAAATGTGTAAAACTTGTCATATGCACTTTAACTTCTGGGTAGTTCTGGTTTAGTGAATGCTTCTCTGTTGAATAAAATCAATATTTAAAGAAACCACATCAGACAGTGAGTTATCGATGGAGAAACGTCCAAGCCGCGTTACAAAGTGCGCGCTACAATCTTTCGGCGCCTCGTCTTCAGTCCGCCGTAGAAGCAAAACTATCAACCACCTTTCGATCTCCTTTACTTCACAAATCTATCACACGCTTCATTCATCGTATCACTGACGTTTGAGAAAGGAAGAAGGGCCCACTACAGTTTTAGAGCTGTTCAGTTTGAGACAATTGGAGGAGAACCTGCTATTTATTTTCTGAGGTTGGTGGAAATGATGCAGAGAGAAGAGCACCACGATTTGGGAATAATACTCTTATCTAGATTTGCGATTTATGTGTCAATAATTGGATTCTGTTCAAACATATCCACGAAAATTGACACAAAAAAAAACAAATAAAAGAATCACATGTTTCAGAACATGTTTGTAAGGATCCAATCTACAGTGTTGAAGGTTTTTTTTGCAGAATAAGACAAGATATTTCATTGTTTGTGGAGAAAATTATTGCACTTCAAAAATTGTAGCCTTTGTCATTTACTAATTGCGTGCATTAAAATTGAAATTCCGATTCAATTTCGATTAATTGTGCAGCCCTAATTAGAGTTTAGTGGAGTTTAGTTTAGCTTTAGTTTAGTTATAATTAGTTAGTTGTGCTGTGATTTTGAAGATTTAAGTGAGGGGAGCTTTTGTAGACGATGAAAAGAAGGGGTCCCAGGACAGATCCTTGGGGTACACCAGCGGAGAATGACTGTGACCTGAAAGATTTGACGTGAACCAGAAGAGAGGAGCGTGGGAGATACAAATAGATTTTAGTTTATGATGAAAATGCTGTGAGGTCTGGTGTCAAAGGCTGCTGTTAAATCGAGGATGACGATAGATATGAACCAGAGTCTAACACTACAAGGAGGTTGTAAGGGATTTTAAGAAGTGCTGTTTCTGAGGTATATAGCAGGAGAAAACCAGATTGAAATTGATCATAGATTGTGTGTAATGAGATGGATGTGAAGTTGAGAGGCGCTGGTCTTTTGGAGATGAAGGGTAGGTTGGAAGATTAATCACAATCCAATAGAAACTGCAATTAAAACGGACGCAATTAGCAAATCGTAAACCCTGGAGTTTAGCTCAGTACAAACAGCATTCTGAAATACATGGGTTTCTTTCATTAGTTGCTTAGTTTTCAATGTCCTCTTTAAATGAATTCTGTGCACTTTGGACTTC
This sequence comes from Rhinogobius similis, assembly GCA_019453435.1. Classification (NCBI taxonomy): domain Eukaryota; kingdom Metazoa; phylum Chordata; class Actinopteri; order Gobiiformes; family Gobiidae; genus Rhinogobius; species Rhinogobius similis. The sequence continues at coordinate 14,623,879 of CM033620.1, read as the reverse complement.
TCACACCTTTTTTCCCCAGTTTGTTTCTTGTACTGCTAAAACGCTTCTTAGACCTATTTCTTTTTGTCTAATCTTTTTTTGTCTTTTTGTCAATTCGCCTGGAAGCTTTTAAAATGTGAACTTTGAACAGAATTTTATTAGATCGCAAATCTTATCACAATCGCAACACTGGTTCGAAAATTTGCAATTAGATATTTTATACACATTGTGCAGCTCTAGGTTAGAAACTGGTCAAAGGTCGTTGAAATTGTTGAAAAATGATTATACACCATAACATAAATATAACTTTGCATTTTACCTTGCCGAGTGTCTGCGAGTTGGCCAGACTTTCCGATAGCCTCGGATAGGTATAGGAACTGTACGAATGCGCTTGCGGGGGGTTCCTTAGAGCCCCACTCGCCGCGTAGGGGACATTTGGTTCTTGTAGCCCAGATCCGGACCTCGACCTCTGTCTGATGGCCGGCGTGGGACTGGTCTGCGACACGTAGGAGCTTTTGGGCCTCTTGTCGTAGTCGTCCCGTAGCTCTCCGTAGCTCCACTCGCTATCGGGGTACGTGATCTGCTCGCTGTGCAGAGACGCCCTCGAGGGAGTTCCCACCGAAGTATCCCTGTAGTCCTGACTGGATGAACCCCCGACTGAGGCCCGGTAGTACCCGCTCGACCCCACTCCGCTGCCCACCGTCGAGGCCACTTCATCCGCAGAGCGCCCCTTGCTTTCCAGGTAAGTGTGGTAGTCCGGCGGCAGCTTGGCGTAGTCCGACTTTTGCGGCATCGCGTCGGGGTAAAAAGGACTGCGTATCGGATGCGAGTGTCCGTTTTGTTTGGTGAATCTGTAGTGCCGGCCCACCGCCCATTCGCCATCGATGGAAAAGCTAGGTTTACCGGGATCGAGCGCAAAGTCTCTGCTTGATGTGTCGAGGTCGCAGGAGTAGCGGGAGTAGTAGTGGCTGAATCCGTTCTCCTCCGGCCCGCCCGGTAAACTGCCGACGAGGGGTTTGGAGGCGGCGCCGGCCTGGTGCGCGCCCGGCGGGCTTTCCTTGCGCAGCGAGTTGGAGCGCGTCACGGAGATGTTGTCGAACTCCTCCAGTAAACCGTTGATGGAAGCATCTTTGGGCGGTCGGTTTCCTCGAACTATGGTCTGAAAAAGAAAGAAACTCCACATAAATATATAAAGGAAAGTATTCACTGCAAAATAAAAAAAACAAAAAATAAATAAAAACTCTCTATAGGACTATATATTGAATTGAAGCAGGGCAGGTAAATTAAAAGAAGAATGAAAGAAGCTTCTTGGATGAGTGGTGAAACATCTTTTTTACTTTTTTCCAGACAGAATTAGATATTTAAATCTCTTTAGCAATGGAACCTACCCAAACGACTGAGGGACCACACTGATATCGTTAATTAAAACAGTTAAGGTGAGACGCTGCAGATAAAACTCAATTTTTTTTTGGTCAATTTGCTCTTTAAACATATCGGCTTTCATGTGGAAACAACAAACTTGTCCAATCTGCACCTAAAGATGTTTTATTACTTCATTTAATCCACTTCATCCATAGATTTCTCTGGGACGTTGTAACTTCAAAGGCTGTTTACTTAAAATGCATTTTTTCCCCCACAGAGACATAAATATCGACATTAAAATACATAACACACACCAAACTGTACAATCCTGTACTTAACAAGATTTTCATAAAATGTACAGAGGGATTTGTTGATATCTAATTCTAAGCCTAATTTATCAAAGTTTGAAAGCGAAATATCAATCAGATCTAGTTTACTCAAAAGCTAAATAAGAAACCCAAAATCTCCTCTGTAAAATTTTTTGAATCAAGAAACTGAAACCTGGTTCTGTCCATTTTTCAGATTGAAATGTCCCAAATACGTGCAGTTTTGGCCATTTTTACACATAAAATGCCTTATTTCCACATGAAAACATTACATGATGAAAAAACGTGTAAAACATTTTTTTTCTTAATAAACTACAGGAGAAGTTTCAAATTGATATCTTTAGATTTAAGATATTTTTCCTATTCACCTGCAGCGTCTCACATTAATAATGACTGCAGATTTGGATGTAACTATAGCAAGTTCAGTGGCTCAGAGACTAATATAGAGTATAGAAAAGCAGGTTAAGGCCATTTGATATTTTTTATAGAAAGACAATGTAATAGGGGAAAAAACAGACTCACATGAACACACGACATCATTACATTCTAGGATCTAAAAACCGCCAACTTCAATTTCTTGTTTATAGGCACCATTTTATGTACTTTTCGCCTTTATATACATATAATCATTGTGATTTTAATTGTTAATTACATGGAAACGGTACAAATTCACTCTGAAACCCATTGAATTCAGAAGATTTGTCATGATTTGTTAAAGGGCCCGTGACAGGTTGGACCACTTATTTACCTAAAATGCAGTTAAGATAAATATATTTCAAGTTTTGCTAAAATTCTTTACAAATGTTATCCCGGTTTAGCAGTTTTATACATTTTAATTTCACTTCCTGGTTGTAAATAATGACATCACACTAGGAAATTACCATAGCAACCGTACTGTAAACTGTGCTAAAACTCATCTAATGTCATCAATCCTTTTACCTGACAAATAAAAATACGTTTTAACTTATTTATTTAGTTGAATTGATGTTTAAATGGTCAAAAAAGTAGTTTATTTTGTGTAAATCATGTATAAAGTTTGTCTCCCCAGTGTGATGTCATCAGTTTGTTTACTTCCTGTATTTTTCAACATATTTTTCAACTTTCCTCCACAAACAGCGACCTGATTGGTGTGAAACTATTATATATATTTACAACAAGTATTAATACACTGAATAAAGACAAAATTAGAAAATCATAAAAACCTGTCATACGCACTTTAAAGAATTGAGGTATAAGATATTCATATTTCAAGAGCAATTATCCAACATTAAATAATACAATTGATATTTCTGTAGTAACTGAGCCTTTCCAAGTGAAACAAAATAGTCACAAAGCATATAGTATATAAAAAAAAGACTTCTATATTGTCAAAATAATGGTGCAGAGAAAGTACAGACTATATATTTTAGAAAAGCGCCCAAGTGAAACAAAATAGTCACAAAGCATATACCATCTTTTACGAAAGCAAAAGTAAGATTTTTCTTTTTGTCTAATCAGTAATAGTAAAAGTACAAGTCATAATAGTAGAAGAAGTAGTGCTAAAAGTAATAGTAACAGTAGTAAAAATAGTATTAACAGTAGCAGATGAAGTGGGGAAAAGCACAGTTAGCACTTGAGGGAACCAGCACCTGACAGTTTGATAAATGTAGCCCTTGCAATATAAAACATTCAATTTCATTCGTGAGGGGAAAAAGCGCATTGACACAAATTGAAATTCCTGCTCAGCTGAATTTGTCAGACTAAAAACAAATTAATGCACACAAAAGGAAAATCACATTATGTTCACAAGGACTTTGTGACAAGCACCAAATGAATCGCTGACTGCGTTTTATTGAACAACCACACAGTAGATCATGCAAACGGCTTCTACTGTTTTAAACAATGGCTTTGACCGACCAGCTGAACACATTTATTTGAACTAGTTTTTGTTTTGTTTTTTTACTCTTTAACCTCTCAATGCAAATTCATCACTCCAACGGGATTAAATGAACGTTTTATTTCTATATTTCCTTTATATTCAATTACTGTTGCCGCACTAAAGCACTATTGTTTGATTGGTTTGTATAAGATGCCCTTCTTTTCACAACTAAAGTCAGATCTTGAAAATAAAATGTGTGTTATATCCAATAAACAGCACGAGCTTGGTAAATACTTAAAGTTTATTTATATTCACCTTATTCCACCCACTTTTGCCTCTTTTTATGTTTATGATCCGCACTCTTAGAGTAAAGGGACTTCTGGTTTGGCGCTAACAGTGTTCACACAAATGGCGAACGAGGGAAAAGTCTCTCGCTAAAACATTGTTTAAAATAGATTGATTTATGTAAAATGTTTAATGAACACGAGCAAAAACATGTCAGCAACGCACTGATTTCCTGGGGCCTGAAAACGTCTTTTTAGTCCATGTAGAACTTATTTTCTGTTGAGCTTGTCTGCCCCAACGGAAAAAGATGGAGACGCCCACGACAACTTCCAGAATAAGGTGAATAGTAAAGTTTATTAATATAGCCAGACAAAGCGGTCACAAAGTGCTTCACAACAAGGGAGTTAAAATACAGAAAATAAAACACACACAATGGACAATACATACAACAATGACAGTAAAATCAGTCCCTTGATCTGCTGAAGTTTTAAGTTTGCTTGAGTGAGTTACCTTGTGGTTTGTGGGCAAAGACTCAACCCACTACACCAGAATCACACCCTGAAGTAACTATAGGTTTGGCACTTGGAGATATTTCAAATCACTTTCCAATCAAAGACTTTGCGAAAGAAAATAACCCATTACATGAAGAAAAAGTTTCAAAAGTAGTCACTGTTTTCAATCTGATAATACTGACCATAGAAGATAGAATTTATACTGCTGAGCTCGTTTTAACCTGAAACTGCCCTGCTTTTGTTTACAAGCCTCATTACGGGTCATTCTAACTCTATTGTGACCCACCGACTCTCCTCCATCGCTGTTACAATAAGTGCCTGATTAGCATTTGATTAGCTTGAACTAGCACTCGACCGGGGTTTTAGCAGACTGTTGTACACAGAAGGTGGATTATACCTTAACCTACAATTTTTGTCCAAGAGCGATTGGTTCTGTCTTTCATTCTTTTTGGCTTCCTTCACCATCTTTCAAACCATCCCGTCTAAGTCTAGTCTATCTTAAAATGATATGAATTTATCATTTTTTATCTGGATTAGAGTAGTTTTGACTTCAATTGCTCATGTGTTGCAGATTATTTCACTGGTTTTCTGACTGATCATGTGATAATTTAGCCTAAAAAAGGAAAATAAAGTTGCCAATGGGGTATAAGGATTTTTAGACAACACGACATCCCTGTTTATTTCAAACCTGGCAATACACTTAAACAGAAACTGGTCCATCCGAAAGACAAGATGCCGACAGAGAAACAGAGCAATGTAGTTTATTCGATAGAGTGCAGTGAGGACAGTTGTAAAGAACGTTACATAGGAGAGACCAAACAGCCACTGCACAAAAGGCTGTACCAACACAGAAGATCTACCTCCACAGGACCGCAGAGTGCAGTCCATCTGCACCTAAAAGCTACAAACCACTTGTTTGAGGACAGTGAGGTGAAGATTTTGAGCAGAGAAAAGAACTGGTTTGAAAGAGGAGTTAAGGAGGCTATTTTTGTCACAATAGAGAATCCCTCTCCAAATAGGAATGGGGGCTTAAGATTTAATTTGGCCAAGATTTATGACAGCCTCCTAACACCCTGGTCCAAATCAATAGACCAGTCAAATGCTAATGAGGTCATCAGCAGTGATGAGGGAGCTACAGCCAGCTATCAATAGAACAATAGATCTAAGACAATAATAGACCTTAGCCACAGGTGAAACTGTGTAGGGCCAACTATTAAACTAACAAAGGAAGGCCAATTATCAAGTTTCAGGTGACAAACAAGTAATTTTCTAACAAAGACAGGTATTCAGTGACTCCTCCCTGGGGGCAGGACTCTCACTACTTAGAGGAGCATATAAGCCCGAGTTCTCATACCAGCTCTCTGATTGACAATGACTTTTGGATAGAAGTCGAAACGTCTCGATCTTCAAACAGCGTCCGGATGACAACCCCTGAAACCCTTTCTACGACCAATGGGGTAAGTAAAATTAACTTTACCCAGTGGAAGATAAATTTGAAATAGTAGAAAGAAATAATACAGTGAAACAAGTCAGAAACTGGTTGAAACAAGTAAAATAATCTAGTTCCATTAAATACATAGTCTTAATAATCTTCATTAGTCAAAATGTCTGAAATTAAGATAAATATCCTGAAATCAAGACTTTTTAACTAATCTAGAAATTGCTTTTTTGCAGAGTATTGATTTGTGTCTTAAGATGAAGGTGCACAGCTGATTGTAGACCTGAATTCGAGTGCCGATTGTGCTAATACAGTCTTTTGTGCAGTGATTTCCTTTGGTTTCCCAAAAGGTTTGACATGCAACCCATTTCAAACCAACTGTGCCCTGGAATATTCAAATATTTTATAATGTTTTAATGAATACAGATTTCCTGCTAGAATAATCCAATAGGTTTTGATTGGCACACAGTGATATTTCAAATAACTTTTTCCACAAAATAAATGTATAATTATGGTGCCAAATGCACAGCGGCACATGTTTTCAATCACTTTACCAGGCAACAATGTGCTTTTTCAGAAATGCAAAGGTAACGTCAGTGCTATAATCCAGCAGTGCATTGAAGAAGCTAATTCCTGCTCCATTTCTCTCGCAGCAGATTAGTTTCATTTTCAGTGGGCTGATCAGAACATATTAGTCGTGATGTTGGGATTTGTGAGGCTCGTGAGCAGCTACACTAGAGCATCCTGAATCTTAAGCAGCAAATTCCACCATTTCAGGATTAAATAAAAAAGAACTAAACAAAGACTCAACAAGGACCAAGCCAGATGTCAACCAGGACTAAACTCAGAACCAAGACTAAACCTCCAGCCTTTCCAGGACTATACACCTGAACCAGAACCTGGTCAGTCCAGCACTAAACCAGACCTAAACATAGCGCAAACCAGGACTAAGTCAGTACAAAACAAGTTCTACACACACAAATCAAATCAAATCAAATCAATTTATTTTTATAATGCCCAAAATCACAACAACAGTTGCCTCGATGGGCCACAGGTAAAAGCAGTTCAGATAACTGTCCCAGAATGCCCCGGTCCTTTGACCCTCCTTCGCGGCGAGGAAAAACTACAAAAAACCCCATGGGAAAAAGTAGAAACCTCGGGGAGAACCACAGTGAAGGAGAGATCCTACTCCCACGGACGGACAGGCTGCAGATGAACTAGGACTGACGCATCCACCCACACACACATCTGCATGAGTCGACATTGTGTTTTCAAAGCAGGGCGAGCAGCATTAGAGCCCAGGGAGCTCTTATCTCCTCCTACCCCACTCTAAGCCCTTTAAAACAGCTCTAAACCAACTAAACCAGGACTAAACCAGGACTAAACCAGGTCTATACACATATGTATTAAGGTGGGTTCAAATCTACTATCACTATCAGCACTATCAAAATTAGAACTAAATTAGGACTAAACCCGGAACTAAACATGGACTACACCAGGGCTGAACCGGGACTGAAACAGGACCAAATCAAGACCATATCAGCATTAAACCAGGATCAAACAGAATGGAAACTGTACTAGAAAATCACACGTCAGCTAAGGGTGATATAGTGATCTTTGTAAAATTGAAATTAGGAAGTACAATCACATACGAAAGCACTTCATATATCCAAATGTAACAAAAAGTGCCAGTGTTTCTCAGGAGAGTTGTCTTCGGCAGCAGGGGGGAGACGGCGGGGGCTTCAAACGCCCCGGAAATACATTTGGCACCACCACACGGACTTACAAAGACCTTTAATGCGGTAAAACATGTTACTTACTTCTGCTTTAATGTGGTGATTGTGCAAGTATGAATGCACCTTCAGAATCAGAGGAGCTGTGATCTCTACGCCCTTTAGTTTAGTTTAGTTTAGTCTTTATTTGAAGGGACAATGTACAGAGACATTAAGCTCATAAAAAACAGAGATGTTCCACACCAGATTATAGCTAAAGTTTCCATCTGCAGTCCCTGATTTACAAGAATAAATAGTACAGTGCAAACAACAAAAGATTAGTAAGATCACTTCACAAATTCCACTCTCTGACTCAAGCACTCTCACACAGCATCACACATGAACAAGAAAAAAGTATTTACAACATTTGTGTTATAGAATATACATGACCTACCTAATTACCTTTCACTATTAAATCAGTCCATAAACCACTTATCTCAGTTACATATACAAATATATATTTACATACTATACACAAACACACTTCCACTGTGAAACCAATTAAAAATCAGTTCTAAACCAGGATTAAACCAGGACTAAACCAGGTCTATATGTGTCAGCTTTAGCGTCTGAGCTCAGCCTACCTGTCTCTAAGCCCTTAAACCATTTGTAAACCAGGACTAAACCAGTTCTATCCACATATCAGTTGGTCCACATGTTTCAAAGTAGTTGGAGGAGCTTTAAATGACAAGTGTGAACGCACCGCTATCGTAGATTTGGTCCTGCTTTAGTCCGTGTTTAGTTCTGATCTAGTCTGGGTTAAATTTTGGGTTTTGTCCCAATTTTGTTTCAATTTTGATGCCTCACTAAAGGCACTTTACCTGTCATTTATTATAGTCACATGCATACAAAATGTTTTCTTAATAATGTTTGTGTGTGTAAGGATTTTACTATACTGTCCTGTACATATATTTTTGTAATAAACTTGAGTATGATGATAACCATAGCCACACTTTAATTGCTATTATTCTGTCCACATGCTTCTGTTACATAACCACGATCATAACCAGTTATTGAATATAAGAGGTTTTTATTTTTGCTCTACCTGCACATTGTGTTAGAAGTGTAGTAGTCTATTTTTAAAGTTATATAACCTGTCTTTTTATTTTCATGTGTGGAAAAAGTGACTCAAATTTCCCCACTGTGGGACAAATAAAGCTTCTCTCATCTAAACTGAACGCAGTGTAGAGTCAGGGTGGCTCTTACTGCAGCATAACGTCGCTCTTAACCTCTTAAACCAGCTGTAAACCAGGACTAAACCAGCACTAAACCAGCCCTGAGCACATAACGCGTCGGTCCACATGTGCAACAAAGCGGTTGGAGCAGCTTTCTCTCTGATCTCGTCCTCCCTCGCTCTGAGCCCGTGCACAGCTGTGTCGTGACTCTCGTGTTTGCTTCAGTTTGAACCACCTCCACAGAACAAATCCACTAAAGCAGGGTTAGCTCGGCACTGCGGGCGCACGGAGGAGGAGGAGGGGCTCGTTTATCGCTCATTATCTGCTTTTCCTGAGTGGATATGTTACGATTAGGACGAATTACAGCATCATTATGCAAAGACCCACGCACACTGAGTTTTGAAGAGGAAAGTAGAGAGTGCGGCCAACGATGTACGGCGAAACCAGCGACATGCGAGCAAAAATGTGTGCACTAAGGAATAGGACATTCTTGGAAGGTTGTAGAATAGATAAAGGAATAGTGGTAGAAGCTGTGGTGCTGGTATCTCTGTTAATTGAATGAATTTCTACCCATAATGCACCAACGACACAACAAGATCATGCACAGATAACTACAGCAAAACACTGTATTTATCTGTACAAAAAATAATTAATATATTAGTAGTAATACAAATATTGTTTGATTAAGCCTTTGATTTTCAACCAGTGAGCCGGGAAACATTAGTGTGCCTTGAAAAAATGTCTAATTTGAGTTAACACATTCACAAATGTGGATGTATTTGACAAATTGACCTTTTCTAGTGTCCTGAGAAACAAAAATGACAGCATAACCATTACCATTGACATGTTTACAGAACCAGTCGGTGGCACAGACATTATTTACCATATAATTTAACTTAATGGTCTGATTTGGTAATGTTTGAGTGGTCGGTGATGTGCCATGGTAGCTTTTAAACCCCAAAAGTGTACTCAAAAAGGCTGAAAAACACAAGGTGTTGTAGTAGTAGAGGTGAGAAAGCCCATTTAAGTTGCCAGAATAGCTCTATTTCATGTAAACGTAACACATACAACAGCAGTAGTAGTAGTAGCAGTAGTAGAAGTATTAGTAGTAGTGGAGATGGTCGTAGTTGTAGAGGAGCAGCAAAAGTTGCAGTATTAGTAAAAGTAGTGATGAATAAAAGACCAATCTACACTTTTCATTTGTCAGAATATTCATCTTTAGTACAAGTAATTGGTAGAAGTAGTAGTAGTAGTAGTAGTAGTAGTAGTAGTAGTAGTAGTAATAGTAGAAGTAGCAGTTGTAGTAGTAGCAGGAGTAGTAGCAGGAGTAGTAGTAGTAGTAGTAGTAGTAGTAGTAGTAGTAGTAGTAGTAGTAGTAGTAGTAGAAGTAGCAGTTGTAGTAGTAGCAGGAGTAGTAGTAGTAATAGTAGAAGAAAAAAAAGCCTATTTAAGTTGCCAGAATAGCTCTATTTCATGTAAAAGTAACATACAGCAGCAGTAGAAGTAGTAGTAGAAGTACTAGTAGTAGTGGAGGTGGTAGTAGTTGTAGAGGAGCAGCAAAAGTTGCAGTATTAGTAAAAGTAGTGATGAATAAAAGACCAATCTACACTTTTCATTTGTCAGAATATTCATCTCTATTACAAGTAATCAGTAGTAGTACCAATAGTAGTAGTAGTAGAAGTAGTTGTTGTTGTAGTAGTAGTAGCAGTAGTAGTGCTAGTAGTAGCAGCAGTTGTAGTGAAAAAGGCCTATTCAAATAACCAGAATAGCTCTATTTCATGTAAAAATAACACAACAGCAGTAGTAGTAGTAGTAGTAGTAGCAGTAGTAGTAGTAGTAGTAGCAGTAGTAGAAGTACTAGTAGTAGTGGAGGTGGTAGTAGTTGTAGAGGAGCAGCAAAACAGTTGCAGTAAAAGTAGTGATGAATAAAAGACCAATCTACACTTTTCATTTGTCAGAATATTCATCTCTATTACAATTGGTAGTAGCGGTAGTAGCAGTAGTAGTAGTAGTAGTAGTAGTAGTAGTAGTAGTAGTAGTAGTAGTAGTAGTAGTAGTAGTAGTAGTAGTAGTAGTAGTAGTAGTAGTAGTAGTAGTAGAAGCAGTAGTAGTAGTAGTAGTAGTAGTAGTAGTAGTAGTAGTAGTAGTAGCAGTAGTAGTAGTAGTAGTAGTAGTAGTAGTAGTAGTAGTAGAAGCAGTAGTAGTAGTAGTAGTAGTAGTAGTAGTAGCAGTAGTAGTAGTAGTAGTAGTAGTAGTAGTAGTAGAAGCAGTAGTAGTAGTAGTAGCAGTAGTATTATTAGGCCTATTGTATTAACAGTGAATAAAAGAGCATTGTGCACATTTGTCTCGTTGTCAGAACAGCTCGGTCTCTCGTGGAGGGTGTGGTCCTGTCCTATCACCGTCTGTGTCAGGGCTGTCTGTCAAAGTGTCACCTGTCTGTGCATCGACTGTCACATGTGCCGAGGACAGGGCCGCCCCTGCACACACACTCAGGCGCTAACAACACAAACCCCCCTCCTCCAGAGCGCCGACACGGACTCCAGGACCACCTGAAAACTGCTCCTGTCAACAAAACTCCCACATCAATCTGACGCTTAACCAGGCATCAGCAGCAGTCAGCGCCGCGATCAATCAGAGCACCACGAGCGCACGATTCATAGACGTGCACGGGCTCGGTATTAATAGAAGTAACAGTAGAAGTAGTAGTAGTAGTAATTTAATATAATTTAACATACTATTAATACACTTTTACCCCACTATAGTCACTTACTGTATATAACAATACACTTAAACCACTTTATTTGCCATTTTTACTATTTATTCCCAGACAGCCACCTACTGTAAGTAAGAGTGTGCACTTTATACTTTATATTGTATTTTTATTACCATGTTTAGTTAAATTATTTATCCTATTTTTATTGCATGCGCCTATTTCATTCATTCCTGTTCTAAACTGTGTGTTGCAACAGTGGAATTTCCCCATTGTGGGACAAATAAAGGATCTCTTATCTTATAGTAGTAATAATAATTCTCTCATACTTCCATACCTTAATTACTGTGTGGAAATATGGGGGACTAATTACAAAGCAATTATTCAACCAATTTTTCTGCTACAAAAGAAAGCCATTAGAATTAAGTAAGCAGGACAGAGGCACTCATGGGATTTTAGAAAATTAAAAAAGCCTTTAATAAATCATGGCTGAAAAATATTTTTTTAAAAAGACCAAAAATGCCAACGCGTTTCGGCCTCAGTTGGGCCTTCTTCAGGACCATTAGAATAGTTGATTATGCTAATTACTATGACCCAACAAATGCTCTTTTTATGAAATTAAAAACCTTAAAGTTGCATGATCTTTTGTGATGATATTTTTGGGCTGATCTGTATTGTTCAATTTGATAATTTTCCCAAAACCATATGATTTGAAATGCCTACAAACTCAATTCCATTCGATATGTTGCACTGCGATTGAGCTCGGGATCATGACGTCACATACCATGACACTTGGAGAAGACAAAGCAAGACTTTTTGTTGTTTGTGGAGGAAATGATTGCACTTCAAAGATTTTGTGTCGGTTTCATTTAATTGTGCAGCCCTGGTCTATAAGAGGTAAATAAAGTCATCTTCAGAGGCTAAACAACAGGAGAAAAGTGTGTTTGAACAGACAGCTGCATTAAAGAGACAAACAGTGAATCATGATACGACGATTTCACAAAAATAGCAAATTTTCACAGGGACAAGTTCGATTTTTATCACCGTGTTCCGTGTTCTATGTTTAGTTAGTGATACATGCAGCAGTGAGTGACCGCAGTGCAGGAACCGGAAACCCATCTCTAGAGCAGTGGTTCAGGACCCACCGGGGGGTCATGAGGGGTGAGCCGGGGATCTCAAGATGATTTCAAGATCTAATTTGAATAAATATGATCCAGTAATTGCTCGATTTTTCAAATTAAAAACAGTATATTTTAGTGAAATGGCATCAAATAAGACAATAAACTATTCAAATAACCAATATTAAACCTGATTTAACAAGCTTTGACGATTAAAATTACTTTTCATTTCACTTTGGGGTCCCCGAGTCGATTGCATGGCTATCGTGGGGGTCCCGGGTCTAAACAAAGATCTAAACAAAGGACTCTAACCTCAGTAAACTATGAGAGACAATGGACTAGGGCAGCAGTTGACTAAAGAAATCCTCGGTCGACTAAAGACCTGCCCTATCGACCCATTAGTCGACTAATCGGCCGATAGGGTCTACATATTTATCAGTCGATAAAGTGTGGCAAAAATATATCAAAATTATAAGCATCTCCATGTATCTAACCAAAACTGCACTCAAAAGACCACAACAGCACAAAACTTCATGCAAAAAGAACTATTTATGCAGAAAAGTACAAGAAGACAGTGTATTTATTTGTTAGATTTGTATGTAAGTCACGATTCACTCCAAAATCTTCAGCTGACTCACTCCATAACTACTCGTTTTTGCTGTTTTCACCATACAATCCTTTAAATCTAAACAAAATAATTAGTCGACAAACAGAAAGACACCATCGACCGACTAATCGACTAAAGCCTTGATTTTCAACCAGTGTGCCGGGGAACACTAGTGTGGCTTGAGGTTTTGCCAGGTGCGCCTTGAAGAAATGTCCAATTTAAGTTTACATATTGACAGTTGTGAATGGAACTGACTCATGTATCATTTTGGAGTGCCCTGAGCAACTTCTGCACCAAAAACGAACGCAAAACCATCACTATTGACAAATTTAAAGAACCAGACAGTCGCACAGACATTATTTACCATATTTTTTTAAACTAAATTGTCTTTTTCATTCATTCATTCATTTTCTACCGCTTATTCCCGTTAGGGGTCGCGGGTGACTGGAGCCTATCCCAGTGACTTTGGGCCTTAGGCGGGGTACACCCTGGACAGTGGCCACCTCGTCGCAGGGCTGACACAGAGAGACAGAGACATGGACAGACAACCATTCACTCTCACATTCACACACTACGGCCAATTTAGAGTTCTCGATTAACCTACACAGTCATGTCTTTGGACGGTGGGAGGAGCCGGAGAACCCGGAGAGAACCCACGGTAACACGGGGAGGACATGCAGACTCCACCCAGAGAGATCCTGTGATGTTGGGGTGGTCCGGAATTCGAAACCACGATCTCCTTAATGGGAGGCAGAAGCTCTAGCCGCTCTGCCACCGTGCACCCCTAGTCTGGTTTAGTCATGTTTTAATTGTAGTTGGTGTGCCGTGGTATCGTTTCAACCCAAAAAGCGTGCCTCAACTGAAAAAAGGTTGGGAACCACTGGACTAAAGGACTACAGCCCCACACCGGACCACAGTGTGTTTTTGAGCCCGTCTGTTCTAGATCTGCCGTCTCCTCTGCCCGCTCTCCTTAACACTCGGCTGGCTCCTCTGTGTGGGGCTGAAGGCTGAAGGCTGAAGGCTGCTGCTGCTGCTGCTGCTGCGGAAAGCCCTGAACTGGAACTCAAAGTCAAACGGCCAATAAACGCACGGAGCAGAATGGAGCGAGGAGGAAGAAGAGGGGACTTTTGAACGAGTCACTGAAACGCCTCGTGCAGCCACCGGAATCACAAAGAGAGCGTTAAAGCAGGTGCAAAGGATGATTCTTGTGGAGATAATAATGAGGATTTAACAATATTCAAGTCTCACTTTACAGAAGAACTATAAGGTGTTACTGAAATGTCGCACCGTATGGCATTAATCTAATCGGTCTTGTATTTAAAGCCGTGTTTCCCAACCAGGGGTACGGGGACCCCAAGGGGTACGCGAGCAATTACCAAGGGGTACTTAGAATGGTTTCAGGTTTTAAAAGAAGATGAAATGTACTTTTATCTCAATTAAAAAGTGTTATGAGTTGTCAATTTACCATCTTTTTGGAGTATATTGGACCATAAATCAAACAAAAAAAATAGAGATAATAGTAATAATTGACAATATGTGACTATTAAACCCATTTAATTGCCTGAAACTCAAGTTAAGGGGTGTGAACCAAACCTCAGGGGTACTCAAGACAAAAAAGGTTGGGAATCACTGATTTAAAGACTTTTTTGACTGACTTTTTTGAGCTTTTAATCATGTTCTAACAATGTTCCGTCATCAAAAACACATCTGGAGTATCATTCACGCTGTTTTGAGGAATGTTTATTAGAAAATCCTCCCCTCTCCGAGCGTCAAACACACGTCCTGCTGAACTTCGGGATTTCCTGATGTATTTTCAGATCATCTACGTCATTTATCAGAGAATCTCCCGCTGTTTTAATTTGAATTTGAAACACATGAAAAAACTAAACAGGACCAGAGAGCTTCCATAACAAAGAGTGTGACATTATTAAATCAAAGTGACAAAAAAAGATAATAATAATACACTTTAAATGTATATATTCTCTATCTAGAAGACTTCAGTCGCCTTGTTTCAACATTCATTTGGTTTAAAATCTTAATGTCCAACAGAAATAATAATTTGACTTGTCAGTTATTAAACAAATATTTATATCCATTATATAAAATCTACAAATGTTGAAACGGATCATTAATATTAGTGACAAAGTCCATCATCTCACTACATATATTCATCCAAATACACCAAAACATCTGCATATTAATAATGCTCCTTTTTTAATGTTTATATTGTACAGACCAATGAGTTGTGGCTTTATGGTATCGCTTTAGATTAAGGTTCCTTAGTAAACTATTTATAATGCATTAATAAGCACTTGTTATACGTTTATAAGAACTTACAAGGCATTTACAAGCATTTATTAGCGTGATAATTGAAAATAATGTAATATGCAGCTCATTAATGCTCTGTACATGTGGTTTATTCACTCAAACATGTTTTGGCTGATGGATTATAAACATGTATAAGGCGTTATAAGTGCATAAACAAACTATTAGTGCTTATTAACATCTTATAAATAGTTAACTAAGGAACCTTAATCTAAAGCGTTACCGAACGTTTACTATGAAAATATGAAAACACATCCCAATGTAATGAATAGAAAGCTGGGCCTAAAATGGACTTATTTTGCAGGTTAAAAGCTCAGAGAGAACTACATTGCCCATGATCCTTTGCATCCATGTTAAAACGATTCAGATTTGCTCAATGCAGTTTTTTCTTTAACGACTTATAACCTTCTCATTTATTACAACGTAAAAGGAACAGTTTGGACGAAATGGGACGAAATGGGACGAAAATGTGGTCGTGAGTTAACGCTTCTTTCTTTAGTTGCATTTTTTAGCGTCTGAACGGCCCCCGATAATGATTACAATCTTAACCAACCGCTGGCGCCGTTTCATCCCCTTTAATTAATCACCGGCGCCATTTTGAATCCGAGGTCGAGGTCGAGCCACTCCGCGTCGCTGGACACGAGCCATTCTGCGCTAATTCAATTTCCCCCCCGAACGGCGCGGAGCCCGTTATCCAATAAAAGCTTATCATCTCCCGCGGGTTCATAATCGATAGACGCCTGACAGTTATACGACGGCGGGGACGGGGGCCGCGGAGAGCCGGGCCCGGAGGTGACGGCGGAGCGCGGGGTTAATTACGTGCCAAATCACTGTCAAACGCCCGGCATCAAGACCCCAAATCTGCCCATTAATTTGAATCGGAGGGACGATATTGGCTCCCGGACGGCGCGGCGCTGGCGTGTCCCGGAGAGGCGGGGCGCGGCGTGTCTCGGCGGGGGCCCCTGACAGCAGCCATATTTCATCGGCGTGCCGCGCTGGCCTGTCCTCAACTGATAAGCCGTAATAGATCTGCTCCCCTCGCTCGCTCAAGGTAAGAACAGAGCGGAGAGAGAGGGCGGAACGATGGGACGGAGAGTGCGCTTTTGAATACAGTGAGCGCCCGGTGTTGTTCTGTTTACATATAAAGAGCACTGGGTAACGCTTTAGATCAGGCCTGTCCAAACTCAGGCCCGGGGGCCAAATGCGGCCCTCAGACCAATTTTTCTTGGCCCTTAGTCTTCCTGGTGAACTGGCCCACATTGTCCTGATAAGTACTATTTACAGCACATTTCAGATTTTCTACAATTCTAACCTAAATAACTAACATTTTGGTGCAATACAGACCTGATATTAAAGTGCCCATGACAGGTTGGACCACTCATTTATCTAAAATGCAGTTAAGATAGATATATTTCAAGTTTTGCTAAAATTCTTTACAAATGTCATCCCGGTTTAGCAGTTTTATAAGTTTTAATTTCACTTCCTGGTTGTAAATAATGACATCACACTAGGAAATTACCATAGCAACCACACTGTAAACTGGGCTAAAACTCATCTAATGTCATCAATTCTTTTACCTGACAAATAAAAATAAGTTTGAACGTATTTATTTAGTTGAATTAATGTTTAAATGGTCAAAAAAGTAGTTTATTTTGTGTAAATCATGCATAACCTTTGTCTCCCCAGTGTGATGTCATCAGTTTGTTTACTTCCTGTAATTTTCAACATATTTTTCAACTTTTCTCCAGAAACAGCGACCTGATTGGTGTAAAACTATTATATATATTTACAACAAGTATTAATACACTGAATAAAGTCAAAATTAGAAAATCATAAAAACCTGTCATAGGCACTTTAAGACACTGAGACTGAATGTAGATGTGGTGGTGCTTAAAACATCAGATAAATGCAGCTTTTTTAACGTTTCACGATTGATTTGTGGCCCTCCGCTTGGTCTATATTTCAATATGTGGCCCTAGATGGAAAAAGTTTGGACACCCCTGCTTTAGATTAAGGTTCCGTCGTAAACTATTTATAATGCATTGATAAGCACTTGGGTTCCACTTTACAGTAACTACACCTTGATTGTCCTTAATAAAGTAGACTTAATTCACAATGAACACAGTTTATTAAGCAGGATTCAGGCTTAGAAACGACTTAATTAAGGTTAGGGTCCGTGTTTGGGTTTGGAATTAGGATTAGAGTATTAGTTAATAAGTTACTAAGCTTGAATAATCGTAATAAACTATGTGTTCACTATGAAATAAGTCTTTGTTCATGCTTTATTGAGGCAGGAATAAGTGTAGCTATTATAAAGTGTTACCAGCACTTGTTATGTGTGTATAAGTAGTTTTAAGTTATTTATTGATATTGAAAAACATACATTTAAGCTGCGTATTTATGTTCGGTTCATGCGACTGTCATACCTGTCTTTGGTTATTGATTTATTACCATTTATAAAGTATTATAAGTGCATAAACAAAGAACGGTAGCACTTTATAACAACTACAGCTTATTTAGCCTTAATAAACCATGAACAAAGACTTAATTCACACTGAACAAAGAGTTTATTAAACATGATTCTGGCTTAGTCACTACTTATTTAAGGTTAGGAATTAGGGTTGGAGTATTATTTAAGTAGTTACTAAGCATGTCCACCGTCTGATAAAAGTCAAGCGTCTGGACTTGTTAAATATAAAAAGAAAGACGCAACCCTTTTATTTCTACAACAGAGCCAGAGACTTAACTGGTCTCAAACCAGGACCAAAGCGGGTCACAGGGTCATTTTTTTAATCACAAAAAAGGACTAAAGATCTACCCTTTCAGTCAATCAAATGTAATTCTAGTTGTAGAGCATCATTCATACAAAAAGCAATTCAAAGTACTTCACAACCATAAAACAAACAAAAACCCTAAAACCACAATATAACAATACATTACAATACATCAATAAAAGGAAAAACTCATAACTAGTATATTTTAATATTGTTATGTGTTGTTTGTTGTTTTTTCTCTGTGACACATTGAGATTTGGGTAAATATAAAGTGCAGGGGCGTAGCCACAAATTATGGGCCTCAGGTACAAACCCTCTTGACAGGGGGCCCCTAATACACTATTTTATTTATCTCAAAATTTGGTTATTATTGTTCTCATCTCGAATCGTATTATAATCGCATATAACAAGAAAACAGCAAATTATAGACACTGGTTTTACTAAACAACTTATACGACTAATATGTAAAAGGATCTCATGAACT
>CM033620.1:14592654-14600154 GCA_019453435.1 Rhinogobius similis | reverse complement strand
AGTGGCGGCTGCTGATAATTTGGCCTTTCCCAACATCTCCAACTCTCCCAAAGCCGCTCTGACGTTTTCTAATCTTTAAAAACACACATGTACTTCACCCACAGTTCAGCGCGTACTCCGACCTCCCAAAAACACGCTCTAAAACACAGGGGTGGAGCTGGGAATTTGGGGGCCCAAGGCAAAATGAAGTACAGGCCCCTCCTCCTCAAGTGTGACTTTCTGTAACGTTTCTGTCGTGTCTCTCGAATTGCTCTTGAACGAAGCTTTTGAGGTTTTGTTTGTTTTGTTTGTTTTTTCACATTTTAAAGTTTATATGTTCTGAACATCGTAGAAAGGGTTTCAGGGGTTGTCATCCGGACGCTGTTTGAAGATCGAGACGTTTCGACTTTTATCCAAAAGTCATTGTCAATCAGAGAGCTGGTCTGAACTCAAGCTTATATGCTCCTCTAAGTAGTGAGAGCCCCGCCCACAGGAGGAGTCACTGAACGCCTGTCTTTGTTTGGAAAATTGTTTGTCTAGTGTCACCTGAGACTTGATAATTGGCCTACCTTTGTTAGTTTAATAGTTGGCCCTGCCCAGTTTCACCTGTGGCTAAGGTCTATTATTGTCTTAGATCTACGTTCTAAACATGTTTCTAAACAGTTTTAAACAGGGGGGTTTGGGGGTCGTTCCCCAGAAGAATATTGAAGAAATCAGATGATATTTCCCGTTTGTTGGTGCATTTTAACACATGTTCAGCTGATTTAAATACATGATATTTATTTGAAAGTTGATTATGGTACATTTTATTATTAACTATTTTGTTTTATTAGTGGGGGCAAACAGGTGAATAGGAAAAAAATCTTAAATTTAAAGATATCAATTTGAAACTTCCCTTGTAGTTTAGTCGAGTAAATGTAGGGAAAAAATAAAATATTGCAAGTTTTTCATCATTTAGTGTTTTCATGTGGAAATGTGGCATTTTATGTGTAAAAATGGCCACAAATACACATCTTTGGGACATTTAAACCTGAAAAATGTACAAAACCAGGTTTAAATTTCTTAGATCATTTTGTACTTTACAGAGGGGATTCTTATTTAGTTTTTGAGTAAACTCGATTTAACTGAAAATTGTCAAAAAATTCAAATTTCGCCTCATTTTTTTTACTTAAAAATGTAATAAATCAGTTTTAGAATGAGACATCAAAAATTCCTTCTGTACATTTTGTGAAAATCTTGTTGAGTCCAGATTGTAAAGTTTGGTGTGGGATCTACTTTAAGGCTGATGTCCCTAGCTTTATGTCCCTAGTGGAGAAAAATGCATTTTAAGAAAACAGACTTTGAAATTACAGTGTCTTATAGAAATCTATGTATGAAGTGGATTAAATGAAGTAATAAACCATCTTTAGGAGCAGATTGGACCTGTTTGTTGTTTCCACATGAAAGTCGATATGTTGAGAGAGAAAAAAAATTGACAAAAATGTGTCTCTCCTTAACATTTGACAATCCCAGACTATTTTGTTGGTCTGTTTCCTGTTTTAAAGCACACAGCACGACTTCCCTGTGATACTGAGAGAAAAGCAAATGTCCCCTTGTGTCTACGATGACTGGGGGCCCCATCGAGTTGGGGCCCCAGGCAATTGTGGCCTGTTGCCCAACGGTGAGTCCGCCACTGCTAAAACAGCATCGCACTCGTGAACTCCCGACCTGATAACACCGTAGACAAGCCAGGTTTATTTGTAGAGCACGATTCATACACGAGGCAATTCAAAGTGCTTTACGTAACGGGAAAAAAATCACAAAACACGTCAAGACAGAAAGAATAATTTAAAAAACGTAAATATCCGCCGGCGCAGACCGTGTCGTTTCTGTGTTTAGGATTCCTGCCTCAGCAAAAGCAAAAAAGTGATGCCGTAGTGAACTCGTCTGCAGCAGATGCCCGACTCCGCCCCCCCCGTGTCTTTAGTCACACATGGACGACCCTCACCCACCCCCCCCCCCCCCTCCCTCCCTCCCCCTCACTCCCCGACAAGTCCGCAGTGCCCACAACCCAAAGGAAAGACGCTACAAAGATTAAGCTGTGTGCACTTCAGCTTTAACGTGTTTAAGGCGAGATACTACAGGAAAAACTGAAATAAAATTTTTTTAAAATAAATTTTTCCCATTTTTTTTCCACAAACTTGTCCAATCTGCTCCTGAAGATGTTTTATTCTTCCATTTAATCCACTTCATCCATAGATTTCGCTGGGACATTGTAAATTCAAAGGCTGTTTACTTAAAATGCATTTTTCTCCTTCGAGCCTTAAAGGAGCACCTACATCAAACTGTTCAATCTGGGACAAGATTTTGACGAGATGTACAGAAGGAATTTTTAAATATCTCATTCTAAAACTGGTTTATTAAAGTTTACTGAAGTCACAAAAAGATATGATTTTTAGGACAATTTTCAGTCCAGTCTAGCTAACTTAGAAACTAAATAAGAAATCCAAAATTTTGTAACTAATATTTGTACAAAATGAACCAAGAAATTTAAACCTGGTTCTGTCCATTTTCAGTTTTTTATGTCTCAAATATGTGTATTTTTGTCTGTTTTTCCACATAAAATGTCTTATTTCTACATGAAAACATGACATGATGAAAAACTTGTAATATATTTTTTTCTTACATTTATGTGAGTAAACTACAGGACAAGTTTACAAATGATATCTTTAAATTTAAGATTTTTTCCTATTCACCTGCAGCGTCTCATCTTAACATGACAAAAACAAAAACTGTGAAAGAATATGTGAATATAATCCATGCAATGCAACCTCACCCACAATGTCTACAACCTGAAGAAAAAGTGTTTGAAAACTACAATAATAGACCTTCATAATTTCACTTGAAACTTAAAAAAGCACTTCCTCCCTAATGAACCATCAGTTAAGCTAAATCATTACTATCAGTTACTATTATTTTATTTGATTTTTTTTCAAACTTTTACATTTAAGACACACATAAAATGCAAAACATAGTCAATGGATATCTTTGGAGTGACTTGACAAGCCTTTACAAAGAACCGAAATCACGGACAAGACTGATATCGTGATTTGTATTTGGATTTTCGGTAGATTTAGGAAACCGTCTGATAAAACTGAAATAGTAACATTTTACCGTGAGTGATTTTGGTGTAAATGAAATCCAGAAATATCTTGAAATCTAACAGTCAATAAATCTAAACTAGCAAAATAATATATATATTTTTAAAGAATTATGACACTTCTGTAATTTCAGTACCAGTTATTATTATTATTATCTTTAATAAAACGTGAACAAATAGTTTATTAAGAATGATTCAGGCTCCTTAATGAAATAGTTACTAATCCTGAATCATTCTTTAAAAACTATTTGTCCATTATGAGTGTGGACTTAGTTAACTCTTTATTAACAGTAATAAAAGAGTAGTTATTATTATTAATGATATTCTTATTTGAAAGAATCTGAAATTGGGAAGTTTGAAATAATTTTGTTTTATTGTTTTGTGGAAAAGGGGTGGGGATAAATAAATAAATACGTGTTTACTTCCTCCCACTCCCTTTTTGAAGAGTTCAATGGTAAAAACAGATAAATCCGTTTTGAAAAACTGTCGAAAAGTATTTTAATTTTTGGTCACGATCATCTACATATTGAACTGATTGAAATAATGTGTATTGTATTTTGTCAAGAAGGGGTGGAATAACATTTTGATAGTGGTAAAAAACATTTTGCTTTTGAAAAAATGATTATACAAAGACTTGACTGCAAGCCTTCGATGACTTTTTAAAGTGGCACTTATCTGTTTTTGTAAATGAACTTGTTGTTCATTTAAGTCCATGAAATGCACATCATCCATTCATCCATCCATTCATTCATTCATTCCTTCATTCATCACACAGCGCTCCGTTTTGCTCGTTCACGTTTGGCGTTTCTATCGGCGCTGTCAGGAGAACAAGCCGACGCCGGACACGGAGGAGCGATCTTTACAGCGAACACCACGGCGCGCTCCCATCTCGTCCCCAGGAGCAGCTTCTTCACCGTCGTCTGAGGCAGATAGCATCGCCGCCGAGCCCTTGAAACGCTCGCCGGCCTCTCCTCTGTCGCGATAAGACCCGGCCGTGACCTACAGTAACGGACGAAGCCCCCGAAAAAACGCCGGGAACGGAGAGGCGGACGGAGCGTTTCAGCGCCGGGAGTTAAAAATAGCCTGGTGCATTCTCACTGCTGCTGGAATCAATCAGACAATGCAGCAGAGCTCAGCAGATCTGTGGGAGTTACAGTAGGAGACTTGCACGGGGCGCAAGTGAGGCTGTGGCGCCCCCTGCTGGAGACACGGGGGGATGACACGGAGACGAGTTCAAAAAGTGGCTTTCTTTGGTCGATCTTGCACCTGAAGCTGACAAACTGATGTTTTTTATCACGGCTTGTCACGTTTTTGTTGCTTCTACATGTATTTTTGTCAGTTTTTAATGCATTTTTGTCTATTTTAGTCGCTGTGAGTCATGTTTTTGATGGTTTTAGTCACGCTTTCATCCCTTTAAAATGTACTTTTGTCTATTTTAAATATATTTTTGTCACTTTTGGTCAAGTATTTATCACTTTTAGCCATATTTTTGATGGTTTTAGTCATGTTTTTGTCATTTTACAATATACTTTTGTCTATTTTAAATCCATTTTTGGCCACGTTTTTGTTGCTTTGAGTCATGTTTTTGATGGTTTTAGTCATGTTTATGTCTCTTTTAAAACTTACTTTTGGTTATTTTAAATACATTTTTGTCACTTTAGTCATGCTTTTGTCACTGAGCCATGTTTTTGATGGTTTTATCACAGAAGAATGTTTTTTTTATCACTTGTAGTCATGTTTTTGTTGTTCTAGACGTATTTTTGTCAATTTTAGTCATGTTTTTATTGCTTTGAGCCATGTTTTTGCTGAATTTTCATACTTTTGAAAAAATAGAGTTGTTAGACATGACAAGTTAGACAGACATGTTTTCCTCACTTTAAGACAGATTTTATTTGCTTTTAGTCATATTTTTGTCAATTTCAGAACATGTTTTAACAAATCTAAACTACAGTTTGCAGTTTATATTTAGCATAAAACAGGATGTTTTGTTGTTTGTGGAGGAAATTATAGCACTTCAAACCTGCCTTTGCGATTAGTTAATTGCCTTCGTTTACATTGCGATTTTGATTCGATTTTGATTAATTGAGCAGCCCTACTCAAAATGCATTTTTCTCTCACAGAGACATAACGATCAGCCTTTAAAGCAGCACCTACACTTAACTACAATCTTGTACTGTCTTGTACGATTTCAACAGAACGTACAGAAGTGTAAGTATGTTTTTTTTATCTCCGTGAACATGCTCTTCTCCTAGGTCAAAGGACGTTCAACACATGGTTCACGTAAGACCTTATATGGTCTCCTGACAACCCATTCGTTACTTTACAGCTCCTCTACACCCGTTTACGTCCAGTCTTGGTATGCAAGGGCCTCTTTGATTAATATGTGTTCATACTTCTTTGTGTTCGTAGAAATATAAGCTCTGTACTTGAACTCATTATGTACGCCCACTTTTACTCTGTTTTGCATAGACGTATAAACTGGTGGTCTCTTCTGTGCTTCTTCATCGCGGCGTCTGCAAATCCACAGACAATGCGACTGGATCCAGTAAACTATTTTCACATCTACCTGGTCTGGACTCCTTTGATTTGAATCACTTAATATCAAGAAGCATTGATTTATATTGAATTCTGAACCTTATTTATTCATGTTTTAACTCAAGATCAAGTTAAATCCAAAAAATATATAATTATAATCCATCTTTTTAATTTTAGAGATCTAATCTATCAACAACATGAAGCAACAAATATAACACTGGCTTAATCCAGTTCCAAATGTTTTTATATTTTTATTTAAAATCTAAAAAATATGTTTAGATTTTTTGTTGTTGTATAGTGTTTCAGTGAAGTCAATAATGGGCAATAATTTAATTCTCAACTTGTGTGAGTCTTTTTGTTATGTAACGGCGCCCTCTACTGGTTAAACTGTGAATCACACCTCACTGAGAAGCACACGGTGTATCATCTTCTGTTATTCTTCAAACTACATTTGTCTTGCAAATATAAAGGTTATCACATTAAACTTGTCATTATAGCACACATTTAATCATTTTCACTTGGTCATTAGTTCTTCAAGCGATTAATCAATGGCGTCTGGCAGAAAATAGAAAACACGGTGTGCTTTCTGAACATTTAGGAGCTGCCTTTTTGCATTTAAATAAACACTTTCCTTTCCTTTTACAATTCTCTGTGCATAAACTCATGTGCGTTTACAGCTTTTGTGACGCCCCCCGTTCGGTCGACCGCTCCCCTTTTCCCGTCCTACGACAGACAGACCCACAATGCTCTCTGATCCGCGCAGCCGTTAAGCCCCTGTTGTTGTACATTTGAGTGTTTGTTTGACTTGCTTCGCTGCAGAGCTCTGGACAAACGCAGACAGGATTTATTCAGGAGGATTTAGAGACATTTGATGATTAATGTGTTCTGATCTGACCTGTTTCCTGAGGCCGCGCTGCTGTTACTTACACAAGCTAATCACCATCACAGAACCAAGCGCGCTGCTCTCTGTTACACTGGAACATGTCATTAAAGCGCAAATGCCGTGTTTTTCTAATTATTGCTTCATTTTGTGCAACATTCCCGCCGGTAAACATTTATAATTGGTTTGTATCAGTGAAGGTGCAATTTGCGAAGACGATTTGAAAGATAAAAGTGGAAAATTACAGGAAGCGGTGCTGAATTGTAAGACAGAATCCCTCCGTGATGTCATCAATAAGCGACATTTCAGCCAAAACAGACAATTTACACACAACTGACTAATTTTCTGACAGTTTAAACAATAATCTAACAAAACAAAGGCGACATCAGTTATTGTTAGTTGTTAAATCGTTACTATTGTGTAATTTCTGTGGATTTTGGCCCTTGTTTACAGTCTGGTTGCTATGGTAACAGTTGTGGAAACACCTCGATGTCACGTTTGCTGCTCATTTTCAACCAGGAAGTACAAATACAATGCCACCAAAATTGTCAAACTGGTAAAAAAACAATTAAAATGTTAAGTAAAAATTAAAATATAATCACAATCACTACGTTTTATGAAAAGTTTAGTCTAAAACATGCGCTTTAAAGTGAAAATGGTAGCGTTTTATAATGAGAGGATATGAGCTCATTATCGTGAATAATTTGTCATATATTCATGCATTAGCACATCTTATGTTGGTTCATAGATTTCTTCATTCATAAGGGGTATAAAGGGTATAACAATGACCAAAATATCGTGATAAAACATTAGCAAAAGTTTCAGAATAATATAGCAGGTCACAGTATGTTGCATGATAAGGTTCTTTGCTAAAATGCATGCACTGTTTTGTTGCAGTGGCAGAAGGAACTACAAAACCCATGATCCTTTGCTCCACATCAGCACAAATTACACAAAGACAGGATTA
>CM033620.1:14410154-14587654 GCA_019453435.1 Rhinogobius similis | reverse complement strand
ACCCAGTGACATTTAGCGTATCGGCGCGAGCTTCTGCCATAAGCTTTGTTTGCAAAAGCGGTATTTCGAGAAGCTCCTCTGACACGTGCGTAAATCAGCGCGAGCATAAAAATACCAGAGTGACAGCGGCAGATCTGAGATTAACGACAGGCGTGTTCTGTCTAATTTAACCGGAGCTACTCAAGCCAGACGCACACTCTTTAAAGCATGTGGTGTTACGTGTTCTTCTCAAGCAGTCCTCTCAGACCAGGCATGTCCAAACTCAGGCCCGGGGGCAGAATGCGGCCCTCAGACCAATTTTTCTTGCCCCTTAGGCTTCCTGGTGAACTGGCCCACATTGTCCTGATAAGTACTATTTACAGCAGTGTTTCCCAACCAGGGGTACGGGGACCCCAAGGGGTACATGAGCAATGACCAGGGGGTACTTGGAATGGTTTCAGGTTTTAAAAGAAGATGAAATGTACTTTAAACTGAATTTAAAAAGTGTCATTAGTCGTAAATTTAGCATCTTTATGTATTATATTGGACCATAAATTTAAAATGTGTAGGTAATAGTAATAGTAGTAATTTTATTTTTGCTGAAACTCAAGTTAAGGGGTATTCTTGAGTGTGAGACAATGCTTAGGGGGTACACGAGACAAAAAAGGTTGGGAACCACTGATTTACAGCACATTTCAGATTTTCTACAATTCCAACCTAAATAACTAACATTTAGGTGCAACACAGACCTGATATTAAGGCACTGAGACTGAATGTAGATGTGGTGGTGCTTAAAACATCAGATAAATGCAGCTTTTTTAACGTTTCACGATTGTTTTGTGGCCCTCCGCTTGGTCTATATTTCAATATGTGGCCCTCGATGGAAAAAGTTTGGACACCCCTGGTTTAGACGGTCAGTTCATGCACTGACTGAAACAGAGAAAAGACAATAATAACTACACTTTAGGGCTGCAGTCGACTAAAGACCAGCCCCTCAAAACTATATATATACTATACTATACTATACTATACTATATATAACTATATATAACAGCTCAAAACTATGAAGTATTTCCATGTATCTGAGCCAAACTGCACTCAAAAGAACACAACTGCACAGGAATTCATGCAAAAGCAACACTTTTTACTGATAAGTGCAAGAAAACTGTGTATTTATATGTTGAATACCAAAACTCTTCAGTTAACTCACTCCATATTTCCTTGTTTTTGCTGTGTTTAACATGTAAATCCTTTAAATCTAAATAAAATAATCAGTCAAGGTGTACAGCCCTACTACACTTATCCCTGCCTTAGTAAAGCATGAACAAAGACTTCATTCATAATTGTTTATTAAGAGTGATCCAGTCTTAATAGCTATTTAATTAATACTCTAAGCCTAATTCCTATCCCAAATCCTAACCCTATTCTTAATTAAGTAGTTAAGCCTGAGTTACGCTTAATAAACTATATGTTCATTATTAAAGGGCCTATGACAGGTTGAAATACACATAAAATGCAGTTAAGATAAATATATTCAAATTTCTACTAAAATCTTTACAAATTTAGCCCCAGTTTAGCTGTTTTTTAGGTTTTAAATTTTACTTCCTGGTTGTAAAGTATGACATCACGCTAGGAAATTACCATAGCAACCACACTGTACACTGGTCAAAACTCATCCAACGTCACAGATTTTGTTCATTTGACAAATAAAAACACATGTGAACACCTTTATTTTGTTGAATCAAAGTTTAAAGGGTCAAAAAAGTAGTTTCTTTTGTGTAAATTATGCATAACCTTTGTCTCCCCAGTGTGATGTCATCAGTTTGTTTATTTCCTGTAATTTTGAACAGATTTTTCACCTTTTCTCCACAAATAGCACCTTGACTGGTGTAAAACTATAATTTGTATTTACAACAAGTATTAAAACAGTGAATAAAGTCAAAATTAGAAAATCATAAAACCCGTCATACGCACTTTAATAAAGTCTTTGTTCATGTTTTGTTGAGGCTATTTAAGGTGTAGTTATTATAAAGTGGTACCAAAAGAAGCTATACAGCTGGCAATGACTAAGATTAAAGTGTAATTATTTGTTTGGTAAATATTTATCATCGTTCTACATCCATTAAAGCTGGGGTATCTGACTTTGTTGGGTGTAAATAAGTAAATGTTGTCTTTTCCATCAAAGAGTATCTTATAAAAGCGGCACTTTCTGACAAAAATGAGACCTCTGCGTGCCGTCTGTATCTAATATTAAAGTATTTGGTCTCGAAGTAAGAACTAAAAGCAGCGCTCTGATTGGCTGTGCTCGGGTGGTTCTCCCCAGTTTCAGTTTGTCGTCTGAAAAAAGCTGTTTTAAAGCTGTGCACAGGACAAAAATGAATGTGTGTGAATTTTATCGATGTTCCAGAGTCTGTGAGAGCGCGGGACGAGTTAGAATGATTTAAAAACCTACTTCCAGAAAACCAGGTACCGCAGCTTTAAGTTGCAGTTAGCGAAGTGTAATCCCTCTGTGATGTCATCAATGGGCGTCATTCTATTGAAAATACAGAGCCAATTTACACCCATTTGATGAGCCAACAATATTAAAGTGCGTATGACAGGTTTTTATGATTTTCTAATTTTGACTTCATTCAGTGGATTAATACCTCGTATAAATACAAATTATAGTTTTACACAAATCAAGTCGCTATTTGTGGAGAAAAGTTGAAAAATCTGTTGACAATCACAGGAAGTAAACAAACTGATGACGTCACGCTGGGGAGTCAAAGGTTATGCATAATTTACACAAAATAAACTACTTTTTTGACTCTTTAAACTTTGATTCAACAAAATAAAGGTGTTCACATGTGTTTTTCTTTGTCAAATGAACAAAATCTGTGACATTAGATGAGTTTTGGCCGTGTACAGTGCGGTTGCTATGGTAATTTCCTAGCGTGATGTCATACTTTACAACCATGAGTAAAATTTAAAACCTAAAAAACCGCTAAACTGGGGTTAAATTTGTAAAGATTTTAGTAGAAATGTGAATATATTTATCTTAACTGCATTTTAGTTAAATGTGTATTTCAACCTGTCAGAGGCACTTTAAATACAGGTGGTGGGCGGCTAAAATGAATATCTTTCAAATGCAGATTGTTGTTGTCGTACAATAAGTTCTTAGGTGAAGTCAGTAAGAAAATTATCAAGTTCAACATTGGTACATTTTTTGTCAGTTGATTTTGATATGTCATGACAAACTCCGATGTTATCAATGAGGAAAAGTGTCTCTTGCTCCATCTGAGGTTATGACATCATCCCATTCTAGAAACATGAACCAACAAAATAATGTGTGTTATCAGGTTTTATCAAATCATGAATGTTGCTGGTGACATCACATCACTCTGTCAGCAGGTAATATTAAACACAAATGGAGGGCAGCTAAAATAAATATTGTTAAAATGCAGATTTTTGTTGTAGTACGGCATGTTCTTGGGTCTAGTCACTTATTGAAATGATCAGGTTGAAATTGAGTGAATTTACTGTTTGAAAATGTCATGAAAAAGTTCAACAGTAATCAACAGGAAAAAAGGTGCTCTTGCCCCCGTCTGGCAGTATGACATCATCACAGTCTAGAGTCCGAAACCCACCAATCGAGCAATTGACTCTGTGCACAAGGTGGCAGTTGGTCTGTTTATTTTATTTTTTAATAGCTAGCTCAGTACTTCCTGTCTAATTCATTTCTATGGGTTTTGGTCCAGTCAGACTAAAATGAATAAACCCTGATCGTGCAGTGAACAGTCTGTGCTGGACGTCTCTGAAACACGTTAAAGACTTACGCTAATGCACAACAATTTAAAAGTAAACAACCACACTGACGTTCTGTGCACAGAGTCAGTTTTTATGATATCATATTTGGCCTTGTTTACAGTATGTTTGCCAGGCCTAACTATGACATATTTACTGCCCATGTCCAACATTATACACACAAAAAGTGTCAGATTGGGGACAAACTGGCAAAATGTTTAGTAATATCCCAAACATAATCGTCTTCTCTGTGTTTTCATAGACTTTAGAGCTTCAAAAATGTTAAATACTGGGATGGAAATCTGGAGCATTTTGAACTGGATTCAAAGTTTTGAAATACTGGCCCCTCGACACTGTTTCTGAGATCAAGACGTTTCAACTTCCATCTTCCAAAGTTATTTTCAGTCCGTTGGAAATGGTTTGAGCAGCAGCATTTATTCTCTTCTGAGCTCAAATCTAAGTCCTGCCCAAAGGGAAGAGATAAAAGTGAAACTTGCCCTGCCAATGTTTACAAGTCTGACAACACTCTTTGTTCGTTAAGGCCTGTTCTGATCTGATCATCTCCCTCAGAGCCGTCAAGGGCTCAATCTGACTGGTTTGATTTCTGCCAGGGTTTGATGAGGCTGTTGTAGACTGAGGGGAGGTTGTATCCTGTTCAAAGAAGGTTTTTTTTTTTAACAACAAATGTCTTCCTTCACTTCTCTAACAGGTTTCAGTTGGGCAGGACCAATTTGAGCACGAGAAAGCAAAATTCTAGTCCTACTCAAACCAGTTCAGATCTTTCAGACTTTTTTCAACCATGGACCACTCCTGCACAAACAAGAATTGCATTGAAATCAAGTATCCAGTAAATTAGCTTGCGTTTAACAACAAAATAGTTACTGACACACAAATGCAAGCAAAAGCATCAACCAAAACTAAAAATAACAGCAAGATCTTGAAGACTAAAAAGGACAATTAGGTAACGCTTTAGATAAAGGTTCCTTAGTAAACTATTTATAATGCATTAATAAGCACTTGTATGTGTTTCTAAGCACTTATAAAGCATTTACAAGCATTTATTAGCGTGAGAATTGAAAATAATGTAATATGCAGCTCATTGATGCTCTGTACATGTGGTTTATTCACTCAAACATGTTTTGTCTGATGGATTATAAACATCTATAAGGCGTTATAAGTGCATAAACAAACTATTAGTGCTTATTAACATCTTATAAATAGTTAACTAAGGAACCTTAATCTAAAGCGTTACCGACAATTATTATAAAACAGCCACATCGCCAATCCAAGTTAAAACGCAGACGTGTCGATTTGTTTTCCAGCCAATCCTTCACCGCAACAACACAATAAGGAAATAAGGAAACACGCAGGTCGAGTTCAAGAAATTAAACAACACCCAAAAGCAAAAACAGTCCATATATGTTGCGCAGAGACTTGCAGCACAAATACAGCTTTTACAAATGGAGACAAAGTGCTGTATTCTGATGTAATTGTGGATATTTGCAGAGCGGCTACATAACGTGTTTGACAGCCCTGAGCTCCCCAAAATACACACTCTCTCCTCCTACACCGACGGTTTAGACGCGAAGGAGAGGAGGAAAAGCAACGGCTAAACTGCGCTTATAATGTACCGTGTCCTGTTCGTACATGAGGCAAAAGAGTCAGAGGATTTCATGTTTAAACGATGAGACGATAAACTGTCAAACCGCTAATCGTGTCATCGTTATAATCGCCAATAAAGATTGTAAAGAACCAACAGTGTATTTTTCCATTGCTAAAAACTGTAGTTGTATTTTATTTCATACCTTGTCAGTATTCACGAAATAACAGTTAACTTCCTGTTTTTTGAGAGAACACTTTTATTTTGAAGAGCCACTTCCTGTTTATTATTTTAACGCAGCATTAGCTTTACGTAGAAAGAGACGGAAAAAGGCAAACGCAGAAAAGTTGAGACGGAGCAGAAATGAAGGTGGTTTTTTTGTATTATCTGCCCCTCTGAAGAGGCACAAGGTACGTTTTAAGTTGCACATAAGCACAGTTGTAATGTTTGAGTTTATAAAGCGAAGTTATATTGATTTTGTACGTAAAACACGTTAATTGATGTTTAAAGGTCCCATAACATGCAAAATGGACTTTTCAGAGGTTTTAACCTTCCTCCAGTGCTATTTGAGCCTCGTATGTTGTGCCCAAAGTGGTTTTTTGATTGATTCCCTCATGTTTTCACTAGAGAACTGTCTTTTCCGTCCCCCTCGGCTGAGCAGCAGACGGGCTCTCACAAGGATGACGCGGTGTTTAAGCCCACGCCTCCAGGAAGCGCAGCCGCAGAATAAAAACAGCTAATGCTAATGCTACACAGTAATTACACGATGGATATCGACAGATAGAAGAGTTAGCTTGTTATTTACCAAACGGGCAACGCCCGCCGTTGAGGCCCTGGAGCACGCCAAACTCCAGGTCAGATCCAGGACGTAGGACTCATCACGACGCACCGTCAGGACGATAAAATGTTTATTCAGTGTTTGTGTATCGCTGTTTACCGGAGCACACGGCGCATGCGCACCATCTCCGCTCTAGGCTTCGGCACGGGTTGGGCGGGGGAGGCGCGCGAGTTGGGCGGGGGAGGCAGTCTGCTCTCTGTTCGGGGAAGAAATGTGTGTTTTTTGGAAACTGTTATGTTATGGATATTGCACAACGAGAAAATGTATCAACAAAGCCCTTAGAATAGACTGTGTGAAGGGGAAAATAGAAGAATATGGGACCTTTAATGAGAAATTTCCATTTAGCTAACGTTTTTGCTAAGGTGTAAGAGCGTGGCATTTAGCATTTACACCATGTATTTTTGTGTTTCCCCAGCTCTTACGGTGTATTTGATTTATTGCCATTAAATCAGAAAAAGCATCAGTAAAGCGTCAACCTTCATTCGGGGGGTATGCTACAAAGATCATCGCCGTTACACTAAGACTGGGAAATATTGACAAAGATGTGCATTTTGATTGATTTTTTGGAGTGTCCCAATATCTATTCAGATGGTGTAATGTCAGTGCAACAGAAATGTGTTAAAACATGTCTTTAAACGTATTAGTAGAGGTTTAATTCTCAGACAAACAGGAAATGTCTGTAAAATCAATCACAAAAGTGCAGAATTATCACCTTATACCCGTATTTGAAAGTTTGAAACATCACTTTTTTTCATTTTTATTGTTATTCAGCTCTTTTTGTAGCATTTTTACTTTAGAAGAGTGCAAAATTAACTGCACTTTTAGGCCTTTTTGCAGACAGTGCAATAGAAACTGTGCTTTAAGGCCATGTAGGGCTTGTGCAATTGTTTGTAGCCAATGCGGTTCTGAATTTTGTGTAAGGTGTAAGGTCGGAGGAGTGGATATACTGTGTTGTTGTGTATGTAGGAAACTGTGTTGAATGTTGAATGAACGTTGAATGTTTTTTACTGTGCCCTCATTCCAAGTCAAGTCAAGTCTAGTTTATTTATAAAGCAAATTTAAAAACAACCGCAATGGCCCTTAAATAAAAGAATATAATGCAAATGTTCTGTGTTAAAAGCCAGTGCAAACAAATGGGTTTTCAACAAAGACTTAAAAATACTCCGAGATCAGGCTGTTCCAGAGAGAGAAAGCCCGCTCCCCTCCAGTTTTTAACCCTGATCCCGGGACGTCTAAGATCATGAGGTTTGCAGATCTCAACGCTCTACTGGAACCATCAGAAAAACCATCAGCGAAATCTTAAAATCAATCCAAGACAAATTTGACGTTGGACATTTATTTATCTGTTTCAGCAACAAGCGAGTTCTGTTACATTTGTTTGTCTGTTTACGTGTTGCTGCAGTAATGTGTTTATGCTCAAAAAGGAGTAGGAAGAGGTGTAAACGTATAAACTTCTACCCCTTATTCCATTTTAAGTGTTGACAGCATCATTATTATCCCTGTGCAACATGGATGAGACAATAAAGCCTTATCTTATCAACAACAAATGACAAATGACACTCAAAACAACATTCACAATATTATATCATTTTCAATATATTAGACACTTCTGCATTATGCTACAGGATTGTGCAAAATAAAACTACTTATCCATAATGTTCTGTGTTTTTTAAATAAATAATGAACAAAGACTTAATTCATAGTGAACGAATAGTTTATTAAGAATGATTTAGGCTTAGTAACTACTTAATTAAGGCGTTAGGGGTTATTCAGTATTTGTTCATGCTTTATTAAGGTCCAAATAAGTGTAGGTATTATAAAATGTCTTTTTTCTCTAATAACAGAGTACATTTCATAACGGTTGCTTAAACACCAAATTATTCATAATAAAAACCAATCAGTGTATTTATATCTTAGATTTTTAAACAGTCGGCAATAGTAATAATTAATAGAGCTGTAATTAATGGTATATGTAACTGTGATTTAAATTATTACTCTATTCAATTATAAAAAATATACAATTAATTGCACCTCAAACCCTGGAGCGAAGGCACTTTTCTATGATATTATGAATAAACTATACTTCCTCTACAGAAGAATTTGGACAATATAGAAGTAACTGTTGACTGAATTTAAATAATCGTGATTTCGATTGTGCGCCAAACAATCGTGATTATAATTGTTGCCATAATGGAGCAGCTCTAATGTGATATTGTCGATAATCACAGTTATTTTGGTCCTAATGTGACACAAAATGACTGGTTTGCCTTGACAGCAACAGCAATAACATCTCCATGGAGACGAGTAGAAAAATCTACATTATGCACCTTTAAAGCAATGCACGTTTTATTTGTATTGACCATATTTAAGGTAATTCTGTTCACATTATTTAGTCCAGCTCACTTTTAGTTCAGACCGCAAATGACACGCACTTCCGTTGTTTTGACATTTCCATTACTCGTTTAACTAAAATCTAGTTAAAATAAATATATTTCAGATTTTTACCCCAGTTTAGCTATTTTTTAGGCTTTTAATTTAACTTCCTGCTTGTAAATTATGACATCACACTAGGAAATTACCAAGAAACCACCTGTACACTGGGCCAAAGCTCTTTTAATGTCACAAATTTTTATATTTGACAAAGAAAACGACATGTGAACGCCTTTATTTTGTTGAATCTATGTTTAAAGGGTCAAAAAGGTAGTTTCTTTGGTATAAATGATGCATAACCTTTGTCTCTACAGTGTGATCTCATTGATTTTCCTGTAATTTTCAACATATTTTTCTACTTTTCTCCACAAACAGCGACCTGATTGGTGTAAAACTATCATTTATATTTACAAGAGGTATTAATACACTGAGTAAAGTCAAAATTAGACAATCATAAAACTTGTCATAGGCACTTTAAGCGGCATTTCCATTCATTTTAATGGAGAACTAGAGTCTCGTCGCTAAAATATGATAAAAATTAGGTTGATTTGCATAAAAATGTCGAATATTTTACATCTGGCGGCTTGAAAACAGCTTTGTGTCTGTGCAGAACTCACTTTCAACCTCAAATCCTCTTTTACAAATCGACACGACGTGGACTTTCTTGCGTCATCTCAGTAAACATAACATGACATCTGCGATAAACCTCCCCCGTGAAACGTGAGCCGCGCCGCAGGGCCAGAGGGGGGAGGACGGTTCGAGTGCGCCAAAGTCAAGGTGCAACACGAGAGGGCCGTAATAATAGCCCCGGATCTGCCCCCGAGCCGCTAATGACGGCGACGCATTAGCACAGACGGGGCAGTGTGACATAAAAGAGGATAAACGTGGAATAATAGGGATCGGTGCAGGCGGGGGCGGTTATAATTCACCCGCAGATGTGAGAACGGACAGGGATCTGCGCTAAAAGGCTGTGCAAAGTGTGACATTCAGCTGATTCAGATTAAACACAACATGGTCACTTCCTCCTGTGGCCAGCAGAGGGCGTGGAAATGCTGAAGATGGTGCTTTGAAATGTGATCCTGCAGCGAGCACCTGTCCGTCGTATGGTTTTCCTGCTCTGCCTCGTCCCGTTTATTTAGAGATTGTTCCGCCTTTTCACGGCTGCAACGGGAATTGGAAAAAAAGTGAGATTGATGTGAAGGATTTTTTTTAATCTCACAAAGAAATCCAGACTCTCTAAGTGTTTATGTCGGCTCCTGTTCTAATCTCTCGCTGTGTTAAACTAAAAATTGTTTGTTTTTCCTTTTCTACAAATTGAAGTGGTGTCTCTACTTATTTCCATATTATTTCGAGTAAGAAAACAACTCCAGCTCTGGTAAAATGATCATCTGAAATATGATAACATGGTAATAAGTGCTTGAAATAAAGAGTATTTATCTTGTTGATTTTGTTCTGACTGTCTTAAAATAAAAATACCATTAGAAGAAGCATAGATTAGAAAAGACAGAACTGCAAATGCACTTGAAATTAGAACAAAACATACTTGTTCTATCGGCAAATCTTATTTTAAGAAAGTCAGAAGATACTCAAATCAAGACATATACAGCTCACTTTAACTTCTTATCGTCTATACATTTTCAGGTGAATAAAACTAATAACAAAATAATCTATAAAATGTTCACTCTTACCACATGACAATTAAGTATTTATCTTGTATTTTAGTATATTTTGACCGTCTTGAGGTAAAAATGTCAATCGAGCAAGCACAAAATAAACTGTTTCAATTACATTAAATTTAAATTAAATTAAAAGAAAAAGACAAGCATTTTTTGAAATGAGAAACAAAGCCACAACTGCTTGAAATAAGAACAAAATGTACTTGTTCTATTGGCAAATGTGCTCAAATCAAATCAAGGTAAATACTACTTAACTACGACTAATTTACTACTTAATCCGATCAATTTTAACTTATTTTCTCATTTAAAGGAAAAATATTCTGCATTTTTCATGTTGTTATTCACCTTTAAACATGCTATTGAGTGCCTTCAATTTGCCGTCTCATGTTTTGAAAGAAAAAAAAAGTTTGTTATTCTTTAAATCAGTGGTTCCCAAGCTTTTTGTCTCGAGTACCCCCTAAGCTTTGTCTCATACTCAGAGTAACCCTTTACTATTTTATTAATTACTATTTTTGTTTTAATGATGTTTATGGTCCAAGAGTCTCCAAAAATATGAAAAATGTACAACTAATAACCCTTTTTCATTCAGATAAATGTACATTTCATATTATTTAAACACCTAAAACCATTCCAAGTACCCCCTGGTAACTGCTCACGTACCCCTTGGGGTCCCCGTACCACTGGTTGGGAAACACTGCTTTAAATGACAGGTTTCATCAGCCTTTGTCAAAAGACACTTACTGAGTGCATCCAACCACTAGATGGCGCCAGCACTCACACAATCTGGTGAAGTTAGCCGTCAACCAACACGAGTAACTGCAGTTATCGTGTCAGAAATGCTCAGAACGAGAACTTAAAACAGCCAAAGATTCTCTGATAAATGACGTCTGAAGTCTGAAAATACGACCCAAAACCAGAAGTGTTTTTCACGTGGGACGATTTTCTAATAAACATTCCTCAAAACAGCACGAATGCAACTTGTTTTTGATGACGGACCGGCGTTAGAACAGGGTTAAAAGCTCAATAAAGTCACTGTAGCAGCACTTTTCCTCTGCTCTAACTGCAGAAGCTATTTTCAATCTAAACTGCGGCAAACACACGCGGGGGGGAGGGTCCGAGCTGCCACACACATCCCGCCTCCTGTCAGTCAAACGTCAGAGCCATCACAGCAGAGGATCAGAGCGCTCTATAAATAACCTCTGCACCTGAGCGGACGCACAAACGGCGATGGAAAACGCACGATTGTTCAACAGACGGAGCACTTTTCGCTGTATTAAACACATTTTGCGAGTTGTTGACAAGCCGTTTTTTGTATTTTTAAGCAAATAGCAAATCATTTCGTCAGGATTTGTGGAGGAGATAACTGCAGCGCTTGACAAATCTGATAATACCCATTTTCTGTAGCTCTGGTGGAAGCAGTTAAGATAAAAACTTGAGACTCGTAAATGTGTCTTATGCAAATGTACTGTTTTTGTATTAAAAATAGCATGCTTTTCTCATAGTTTTTCTCAGTGATAGAAAGTAACTCAAAGTACAAAAGTAAACGTGCTGTACTTGAGTAAAAGCTTTAGGTATCTGTACTGTATTATAGGACATTATATATGGATAATTTTTGCTTTTTAGGGTTATATTATAGTATAGTTTACAGTTTACGGTTCTTTTTAGCGCGTTAATAAATTGAATTAACAAAATCATACACATAAAACATTAGGAAATCACTTCAGCTGTTTATGTTGAACAAAAATCAATCAATTTTGTATCCAGACTCTTTCTACGCTTGAATAGTTCTCAAAATCGGTCTAAAATACTCTAAAAGTACATTTTTAAGGGGTTACTTACACTTTTACTTGCGTTTTTTTTCCATGTCATACTTTTACTTTCACTTGAGTATTTTATTTCCTCCTGTATCTGTCATTTTCTTTAAGTAACAAAACTTAGCACTTCTTCCACCAGCAGCTCACAGCCCAATGCAGTGATTTTATCTTTGTTTCTAGATTTTAACGACTTTTGACTTTGAGCTACGTTTTCCAAGTATTTCCCTCATGGATCAATAAACTATATCTACGTCTATTTGCTGCAGGTTACCAAGGTATTAAGTTGTATTTATCCTCAAAATATTGTCATAACTTGAAGATGCTCAAAGAGAAAACGGAGTTGAGGTCATTGTGGGTCAAAAACCAAGAGTTAGTGGAAAGTCTGCAGCTAAAACATGCAAAAGTCTCAAGAATGTTTCCTGCACAAAAGGCTTTGGAGCAGAGCGTCATGGCAACATGCAGTTTACAACCAGCAAAGATTACATCATTAGCATCATTATCATCATCAATGTGCGACTGTGCAGAGAGAGAGGGGGAGGGGGAGAGAGGGAGGGAGGAGGGGGGAGGAGAGAGAGAAGAGAGAGAGAGGGGGAGGAAGGAGGGGGGAGAGGGGGGGGGGGGGCAGAGAAAGACGGAGAGAAGAGAGAAGGGGGAGGAAGAGAGGGGGGAGGAGAGAAGAGAGAGGGGGAGGAGGGGGGAGAGGACAGAGAGAAGGGGGGAGAGAGAGGGGGGATAGAAGAAAGAGGGAGAGAGAGAGGGGGGGAGGGGGGGGAGGGGGAGAGGAAAGAGGGAGAGAGGAGAGAGAGAGGGGGAAAAGAGAGAGAGAGAAGGGGAGGAGAGGAGAGAGGAGGAGAGAGAGGGGTGGAGGAGGGAGAGAGGCGGAGGAGGGGGGAGAGGAGAGAGGGAGAGAGAGAGGGGGGAGGAGGGAGAGAGGAGAGAGAGAGGGGGAAAAGAGAGAAGGAGAAGGGGAGGAGGGGGAGAGGAGAGAGAGAAGAGAGAGAGAGAAAAGAGAGAGGGGGAGGAGGAGAGAGAGTAAAGGGAGGAGGAGAGAAAGAGGGGGGAAGAGAGAGGGGAAGACAGAGACAGAGAGAGCGGGGGGCAAAGAGAGGGAGAGACACAGAGAGAGTGAGAAAGAGACAGAGGGAGGAAGAGAGAGAGCAAAGAGACAGAGAGAGAGGGGAAGGAAGAGAGGAGCAAGCATGGAGAGTAGAGAGAGAGAGAAGAGAGACCGAGAGAGAGACAGAGAGAGAGACGAGAGGGACAGACAGAGAGAGAGAGATTAGAAAGACAAACTAAGAGAGAGAGTAGAAAGACAGAGACAAAGAGAGGACAAAGACAGAGTACAAAGAGAGAAAAAACAGAGAGGAGAGAGAGAGACAGTGTTAAAAGTCCTGGGTTATAGTACTACACC
Organism: Rhinogobius similis; assembly: GCA_019453435.1. Lineage (NCBI taxonomy): Eukaryota > Metazoa > Chordata > Actinopteri > Gobiiformes > Gobiidae > Rhinogobius > Rhinogobius similis. The sequence continues at coordinate 14,574,123 of CM033620.1, read as the reverse complement.
TCCCATGATGCACCTGTAAGATATTGTAGTTCCGGAGTGCCGTGGCCCGTATGTTATTGCGGAGTTGTACCTTGTTGTGTGAAGAGCGGAGTTTGCCTGCATCCTGTCATACTGTTGAATCCTGGGTAATCCTGTGTGTCTGAGTCCTGTGTGCGTCCATATGATGTAAGTATTGTTCGTGACCAAGTATACGTGTTTATTTCCCTTATTAGTTGTAGATGTGACTTTGTGACCCTCTGCTGTTCACTACTAACGCTACCTCGTGGTCCTTGGCTCCGCTATTACATGATAACGATCCGTCTATTCATGTCACTCTCCAATCATTCCTGTACCTGTAAATAGTCTGTTTTATGTCCAGCTGTTTGCCTTTCTATCATTTTGTTTGCCTTTCTTTCATTATTGCCCTTTCTTGCGATATATTAACCTTAAGGTTAAGTTCATTTGTTAGCTTAGAGCTCCCTCTTGTGGATATTCAGTGTAACTGCATCTAATACATATTCTTGTTCTCTTTCTTCCAGATAACCACACCCACACACTCACACACGTGCACACACAACCAACCTAAATCCTGCTCCCAATACCTGTTCGTTCCTTAAATAAAGTTCTGTATTGTACACCTGGAGTTCGCCTGTTCCTTCTGACCGAGGAAGATCCAATTGACGACCGATCTGTGCACGCAGACGTGCACAGTATCTGACAGACAGAGAGAAGAGAAAAAGAGAGAGAGTAGAAAGATAGAGAGAGAGAGAGTACAAAGACAGAGCACAAAGAGAGACAACCAGAGGGAGAGAGAGAGAGAGAGAGAGAGAGAGAGGGAGGAGGGTCATGCCGCTACCGTTCATCTATTCAGAGAGATTCATGCCGATGCCGATGGATTATGTGGGAATGAAAGTCTAAAACTCTCTAATGTTTAGTGTTTGAGCCTCGTCTCGAGCACAAAGAGACGGGAACAAACGGGCGACTCGACCACTGCACAGAATCAACACCTACATCAGCAAACGACTCCACGGGACCGCGATTTGAGACGCTTTGAGAATATTTAGTCCAAAATATCACCAAATCACTCAAATCAAGATTACACTGTAAAAACGACACATGGAATAAATTCAATCTGCTTGAATTAAGAGACTTGAGTCCATTTTGATTCATAAGATTAGTCATATTTGAAAACTATATTAAATGAGTTAATACATTTTTTAATTAAATAGTTTTATTGCTATTGTCAGAAAAAAACAAAAATCACAAACTAGGAATTAGCTTTGAGGATGTAATGAAACATAAAACAATGAATAATAGTAGTAGAAAACTAAGACTAGAAGACTAACTAGAAAACTAAAATATAAACTATAATAGAAGAGAAGAGAGAGGGAGAAGAGATTGAGAAGAGAGAGAGAGGATGAAGAGAGAGAGGGAGAAGAGATTGAGAAGAGAGAGAGAGGATGAAGAGAGAGAGGGAGAAGAGATAGATAGAGAGTGAGAAGAGAGTATGAGAGAGAGGGGAAGAAGAGAGAGAAGGAGAAAAGAAGAGAGAGTGAGGGAGGGAGAAGAGATAAAGAGAGGGGAGGGAGAAGAGAAGGAGTAAGAGAAAGTGAGGATGAAGAGAGAGAGGGAGAAGAGAGAGAGAGGGTAAGGGAGAAGAGAGAGAAGGAGAAAAGAAGAGAGTGAGTGAGGGAGGGAGGGAGGGAGGGAGGGAGGGAGGGAGAAGAGATTGAGAAGAGAGAGAGAGGATGAAGAGAGAGAGGGAGAAGAGAGTATGAGAGAGAGGGGGAGAAGAGAGAGAGAGGGTAAGGGAGAAGAAATAGAGAGAGTGAGGGAGAAGAGAGAGAAGGAGAAAAGTAGAGAGAGTGAGGGAGAAGAGAAGGAGTAAGAGAAAGAGAGGGAGAAGAGAGAGAGAGAGGAGAGAGATTGAGAATAGAGTGAGGAAGAAGAGAGAGCGGAAGAAGAGAGAGAGGAAGAAGAGAAAGAGAGAGGGGGAGGGAGAAGAGATAGAGAGGGAGGGAGCGACAGTAAGAGAGAGAGTAGAGATAGAGAGAGGGAGAAGAGAAGGAGTAAGAGAGAGAAGGAGAAGGTAAGAGAACGAGAGAGAGAAGACACGAGAGAGAAAGAGAGAGAGTGTGGAGAGAGAGGGGGGTAAGGGAGAGAGAGCGTTGGAGAAAAGAGAGAGATGCAAAATAAACTGTAAAAATAGGTAAATGTTAAATGAAATAAGCACTTCTTGTCAAAATCTCTTTAAATCCAGCTTTTTTAACTGAAAATGGTCACTTTTCCAGTGTAATTCTGAACTTAAAGGTGCACTGTGTAACTTTTCTGGTGGAGGACTTTCTCAATGGAAAGAGGCAGATGGCACCACCACCACCATGTTACAGGTCAGCTCTATGGAGAGGCGTAAGCGTCGTCGATCTCGGCCGTGATCGCACAAACACTCGACGTATTTGCGTTTCACACCAACAGTGAAAAGTTCCGCAGTGCGCCTTTAGGGCCGTCTCTGACTCATGTAGAGGTGGATCTTTGCAGTGCGTGTGAGAGGAGGGGAAGAAGAGGGGAAGAGGAAGTCATACTTTAACCAACGGCGTTTCGGACGGCCGCGCTTTCTTGGGAGATATCTGTGAAGAGAGCAAGAGCGTTATTTCCTGTTTACGCCTCTTCAGAGATATCTCCTCCTGTGCCACTCTGCTGTTCAAATGTCAATAAAAGCAAAGAAAACCACTTGAATCTGAATATTTTTAGTTTGTTTAGTTTGTTTTTTTAGTTTGTTTCAGTTTTAGATTGTTTTTAGACACTGCAGGCTCTCTTTGTTTCAGGTTTAATTCCAAAAATGGGGTGAAATTTGAATTTACAGTGAATTTGAGTTTGCTAAAATGCTAAATAATATATAATCAAACTATACATTTTATCATTAAACTTTACTTTCTCAGATTTAAAGGTGCAATTTAGGGAATTTTCACGCATTTACATTAGGAAAAGTTTCAAATTGATATCTCTCAATGTATATTTTTTCCTCATATTCATAACTAACTTATTTTCTTTTATTAGCTCCGTTATTTATTTATTTTTTTTCGTCTTTTTTTTTTCAATTTCCAAGCCAAAATATCTGCCAGTGGGGAGGAGAGACAGGGAGAGAGAAGAAAGAGGGAGAGAGAGAGAGGGGGGAGAGAGAGAGAGAGAGGGGGGAGGGAGAGAGGGGGGGGGGGGAGAAGAGAGAGAATAGAGAGAGGGGAGGAGGGGGAGAGGGGGGGAAGAGAGAATAGAGAGAGAGGAGAGAGAGAGAGAGGGAGAGAGAGAGAGAGGGAGGAGAGAGGGGGGAGAAGAGAGAGAGAATAGAGAGAGGAGGAGAGGGAGGGGAGAGAGAGAGAGAGAGAGGGAGGAGGGGAGAGAGAGAGAGAGGGGGAGGAGGGGAGAGGAGAGAGGGGGAGGAGGGGGAGAGGAGAGAGAGGGGGGAGGAGGGGAGAGAGAGAGAGAGAGGGGGGAGGAGGGGGGAGAAGAGAGAGAGAATAGAGAGAGGGAGAGGAGAGAGAGAGGGAGAGAGAGAGAGAGGGGGGAGGAGGGGGGAGAGGGAGAGAGAGGGAGGGGAGGAGGAGAGGGGGGGGAGAGAGAGGGGGGGGAGGGAGAGGGGGGAGAGAGAGGGAAGAGAGAGAGGGGAGAGGAGAGAGAGAGAGAGGGAGAGGGAGGGAGAGAGAGAGAGAGGGGAGGGGAGGAGGGGAGAGGGAGAGAGAGAGGGGGGGGAGGAGGGGGGGAGAGGAGAGAGAGAGAGAGAGGGGAGGAGGGGGGGAGAAGAGAGAGAATAGAGAGAGGGGGAGAGGAGAGAGAGGGAGAGAGAGGGGGGAGGAGGGGGAGAGAGAGAGAGAGAGGGAGGAGGGGAGAGAGAGAGAGAGAGGGGGAGGAGGAGGGGGAGAGGAGAGAGAGAGGGAGGAGGGGGGGAGAGAGAGAGGGAGAGAGAGAAAGAGGGGGAGAGAAGGAGGAGAGGGGAAAGAAGAGAGAGAGGGGGGAGGAGAGGGGGGAGAGGAGAGAGAGGGAGAGAGAGAGGAAGAGGGGGAAAGGAGAGAGAGAGAGAGAGGGGGAGGAGGGGGAGAGAGAGAAAGAGGGAAGGCATTTACATTAGGAAAAGTTTCAAATTGATATCTCTCAATGTATATTTTTTCCCTCATATTCATAACTGACTTAGATTTATTTTCTTTTAGCTCCGTTATACTTATTTTTTAGTCTTTTTTTTTCAATTTCCAAGCCAAAATATCTGCCAGTGGGGACGAAATTAAAATATCCAAGAACTATTAAATATTAACTAATTAGATTAATTTGATTTAATTAATAAATCTATTCTAAACGATCATATATTCTAAATTCAAGTCAGTTTAACTCATTTAGATAGTTTTGCAGTGAAGAATTTCCAATTAAATGTTTTGTTTTAGTTGCAAAGTCAGATGTAATTTGAATTTAATTTCAATTGTTAGAAATATTAAATTGGGAAAAATTAATTTCAACGTAAGTAAAAATAACTTGAATTCGTCTTAAGTAGTTATGACTAAATTGAATCAGTTAGTGTTGATTTGATTGTTCTTGTTCTTTTTACTCTTTTCAGTTAAGATTTTTTTTCTCTCGGATATGAATAACACAAACTATTCAAAAACGAGATTAAAACAGGAATTCAAGTCATTTAAAGTAATTTCGATATTTATTTTTGAGTGAACTAGAAAATAGTTGGTGCACTGCAAAACTGAACTTCTAGATGAGTTAAAATGTCTTGATTTCAGGATTTTAATCAGGATCTCAGACGTTTTGACTCGTTAAGATCAGCGGAGACGATTTATTTGATGGAACTAGATTATTTCACTCGTTTCAAACCATTTCGGACATTATTACTTAGTTCAATCCAAATGGTCTAAAATGTAATGTATCCCAGTTTAAAATGGCTTGAATTTATCATTTTTATCTGGATTTGAGAAGTTTTGACTCAATGAGATTTAATTGTTAATGTGATGCAGAATATTTCACTGGTTTCAAGGTATTTCTGATCATTTTGCTTAAAATAAGAAAATACATTTGTCAGTGGGGTAAGTGTCAGTGAGGTAAATGATCTTAACCCACTGACAGATCATTTGGATTGAAGTAAGAAATAATGGATTGAAACCAGTCAGAAACGGTTTGAAACAAGTTAAAGTGAGACACCACAGGCAAAAGTCATTTTTTTCAATTGTTTGTTTTTTGGTCAGTTTGTTCTCTCAACATATCGGCTTTCATGTGGAAACAACAAACTTCTAATCTAAATCTAATCTAAAAAAATTCTAAAACTGATTTATTGAAGTTTTAAGTTTTAAAAAAATGAGGCGAAATTTGAATTTTAGGAAAAATTTCAGCCCAATCTAGTTTACTTTAAAACTAAATAAGATGTTCAAAATTCAATTTTTTTGTAATTAATCTGTGTACAAAATGAACCCCCCAAAAAATGTAACCTGGTTCTGTCCATTTTTCAGATTTATATGTCCCAAATATGTGTATTTTTGGCCATTTTTACACATTACTACATGAAAACATGACATATTGAAAAACTAATAATTTTTTTTCTTACATTTATGTGAATACTTTACATTTAGTACTCACATAGTACTTTAAATTTAAGATTTTTTCCTATTCACCTGCAGTGTCTCACCTTAAATAATCCAGTTCCATCAAATAAATTGTCTCCACTGATCTTAACGAGTCAAAACCTCTGAAATTCAGATTAATATCCTGAAATCAAGACATTTTAACTGAGCTAGAAGTTGATATTTTGCCGTGTGGACGTGGGCCATAGAGATCCTCAGGGGTTAAAACGGCCCATCGAAAGCCTCTGGTCGGGTCGCACATGCAGGATACACTGGGACCACAGACAAGATGAAATGTGACGTCACTGTTCGGCCAATTGTTCCAGAAAAACGACCACATGCTGAGAATTTAAATAATAATAATGATAATAATAATAATAATAGTAATAATAATAGTAAATTTGGTGAGTGAATGAACAATAACACATCAGAGGAGACACTCGGAAGAAGGTTCGACACAAGAGACACAACCATCACAGAAGTTCATGCAAACACAGTAAAAACACTTGTATTTTTGGCCAGTAGAGGGCAAAAGTGAGTCAGTCCAGACGCTGGACAATAAGTTTGGACCAGTTTTTAGCGTTTTGTGTCAATCCCTTTTTGAGTTAAAAAGGGATTGAGTTACGTAGCGTTTACATTGATTTGAAGACGTTGCGACATTACTGAAATAACATTAGCCATTAGGACAAGTTTGTTTTTGTGGTGTGCTTTAGCATTTTTATAATTTGTTCTATATATTTCAAGTAAGAAAACGCATGTCTTTTTCTAAGTAAAACAAGATATTTTTGGCTCGTTCCATTGGCCGTCTTACTTTAAAACAGTCAAAATATGCTTAAGATAAATACTGTTTTATTTCAAGCACTTAATTAACTTGCTATTTTATTTCAGATGGTAATTTTTTTCAGCGTAAGTAAACTAATCAAAACAACTCGAAATAATTCATTTAAGTGAGTCTAAGTATTTGTTTAATTACAATTTCTTACTTTTTATTTTATTTTCTTCAAATTATATAAATCTATAACTAACTAACTTTGAAAAAAACTTGATTTTTACCACACAATGGAAACGGTCTGGAAAAATGAATTCGAACGGAGTATCGAACGAGTTGAAAATTAAAATAATCAGAATTCAGTGACTATACAAACTGTATAGTCACGCAAAAATAAGGGTTAGGATACGTTTTTTGTTTTGTTTTTTACGAAGACTGTGGCATTATCACATCAAATTTTGATTTCATTATTTGTAAATATTCTCATTCTAGAAGCCTTCAGTGACCACATTTCAAAAAGGATGTGCTTGAAAATCTCAATGGAGAATAGAAATAATAGCTTGACTCATCGACTAATTTTTTGATCGATAACAGAGTCTTTTAGAACATCGTCGTTTACGGAAAGTGCAACGACAACAAGCTCCCCGCGCTGATAATCGAAAACGCCACAGGAAGCGTCTGGGGAGTGTGAAACCCTACTGTTACTGTTGTCGTTTAGTCGATTAATCGGCCGATGGCGTTTTAGTCGACCAATTTATAATTTTTTTTTTTTGTCGACTAATTATTTTCTTTCGATTAAATGGATTTATTTGACAAAAACAGCGAAAGTGAAAGTGAAGATACGGAGTGGATTAGCTAAAGATTTCGGAGTGAATTATGAGTTTAATACTAAATACATACTGCGCATCAATGTGTCCTGGGGCTTTTCACTACACATTTTTAAATTTTGCACGACATTGTGTGTGCAGTTGTGTTTTTGGATCGTAGTTTTAGTCGGATACAGACAGAGACTTCATATTTTTACCACACCCCCTTTAAGTCGATTAATCGGTCGATGGCATTTTAGTCGACCAATTTATTTATTTTTTTGTCGACTAATTATTTTCTTTCGATTAAATGGATTTATTTATATATTATATATTTATTTATTTGACAAAAACAGCGAAAGTGAAGATACGGAGTGGATTAGCTAAAGATTTCGGAGTGAATCATGAGTTTAATCCTATTTACATACTGCGCATCACTGTGTCCTGGGGCTTTTCACTACACATTATTAATTTTTGCACGAAACTATGTGTGGAATTATGTTTTTTGAGCGTAGTCTTGGTCGGATACAGAGCCAGACTTCATATTTTTACCACACCCCCTTTAAGTCGATTAATCGGTCGACGGGGAACATTTTTAGCCGACCGAGAACGTCTTTAATCGACCGCAGCCCCAGTAGTCGCCGCGTCGCTTTCGAACAACAACCCGCCGTGTGTGTCGCCCCGGCCCGTGTACCTTCATGGGGGCCAGCTGGATGGGCGTGATGTACGAGGGGTCCACCATGGGCTTGGGTCGGTTGGCGGTGTCGGCCAGCAGGCTCTGCCATTGCTGGGGTAGCCCGGTGAACTTCTGCTCCCGCGGGTCGAAGCCCGTGTGGACGCGGTGCTCGAAGTTGGACGGCGCCGAGATCTCCAACCGCTTCTTCTTCTTCCCAAACATGCTGGAAAAGCCGGGCAAACCTGCGACAAAGAGGGCAGAGGTGAGGAAGCGTGCGGACGTGGGGGTCATTCCGACGACTGGTGGGGGGGATTTCAACAGGTTAGAAAAGGGAGGGGACAGAACTTTGTGGAGAATCGTCAATAATTTACATTTTACGTTTCCTCCAGGGGCACAGCAACACATTTTGGGCTCCAGTACAAACCGTATGAGTCGCCCCTTATACATTATTTTGTTTACGATTTATTTATTCCTGCAAATTTGGTTATTTTTGTTATTGTTTCAGGTTTTTACTTAAAGTCTGACAGGTTAGACGTCACAATTCACTAAAAAGTAGTGAACATGGTTATATTTAAGTTTTTACTAAGCATTTTCTTGTTTGTCCACAGTTTATAATGTCACTTCCTGGTTGAACATGAGCAGCAAATATGACATAGATAGAGTTGTACCTGTTACCTGGCAACCATTTTGAAAACAAAGGCCAAAATCCATATAAATTACACCAGTGTTTTTCAACATTTTTTGAGTTGTGGCACACTTTTTTTGGTTGAAAAGATACCACGGCACACTGAAAAATCTGTTATGCTATGGCTGCGACTGTCTTGCTTTATTTTTGGGTACAAAAATATGTTCAGGACACTTCAAGATGGTAAAATATTCAATGTAATTCATGTGTAAATCCAAATTAGAACGTTTTTCAAGGCACGCCAAGCAATACCTGAAGGCACACCAGGGTTCCCCATCACACTGGTTGAAAATCAAGGCATTACACACCTTTATTTTGTTGAATGACCAGGTTTAAACCAGGGGTGTCAAAACTTTTTCCATCGAGGGCCACATATTGAAATATAGACCAAGCGGAGGGTCATAAATCAATCATGAAACATTAAAAAAAGCTGCATTTATCTGATGTTTTAAGCACCACCACATCTACATTCAGTCTCAGTGCCTTAATATCAGGTCTGTATTGCACCAAAATGTTAGTTATTTAGGTTGGAATTGTAGAAAATCTGAAATGTGCTGTAAACAGTACTTCTCAGGACAATGTGGGCCAGTTCACCAGGAAGCCTAAGGACCCAGAACAATTGGTCTGAGGGCCGCATTTGGCCCCCTGGCCTTAGTTTGGACATGCCTGGTTTAAACTGTCAGAAAGAAGTGTCAGTTTAGCGTTAACTGTCTATTTATTTTCAACTGTGTGTCGCTTTTTGATGACATCACAGAGGGATTCCAGTTTAGAACTCAGCACTACTTCCTGTCATTTTAAACTTTTATTTTTCAAATTTTCTTCACAAACTGCAACTTTACAGATGACAACTATGATAAATATTTAACACAGGTGCCCTCCCACCAAACTAAGTCAGTATTAGAGAAAAATGAGAACCTGTCATATAGACTTTAAACAATAATAATTTATACACATCCAGTGCAGCTACAGGCTCATAATAAATAATAATAAAGTCAATGAAGTGTTTGTATTTGCAAATATGTGACCAGTGATATTCCTCCTAAAGGGGTGATGGGACCCTCAGATCTTGAGCATAACTGTGTCTCTCAAGCACTTCACTCAACCATAATGCATTTTATTGCAACAAAAATAGATTTAAGTGTAGAAAAAAGAAAATAAATCACATTTGCAACCAAGAACAATGCCAATCTAAATGTGAAATTGCTTCCCTAGACTTTTAATTGCCTTTAAATATAAGCACTTTTCATATTGTTGTTTATTCAGTTGGTTTTGATATTGATAATTGTTTTGTTATTTGACCTTTAACATGAGTACCTCTGCTTTCATGTTTTAGAACATAAAATCATACCAGTGTACCAAGTTGGGTGCTAGCATGCCATCTACTGGCAACGACTGGGATTCACAATGAAAAAACAATAGCGAGTTATTTTAGAAAAGTAGGTGGAATGCTAATGTAAGCATGTCGTAACGAACACAGTTAGACGGAAGAAATGCTCAAAACGAGTCTTTATGAACTTAAAAACAACACAGAGGAAAATTGAAACTGAGTGTTTTCTGAGGACTTGCAAACATGATTAATAAAACAAGCGTAAATGACTCTTAATACAACTCCAGGTATGTCTTTGACGAGGGAACAATGTCATAATATGATTGAAAGTTAAAAATAATTGTAGTAATTCTAGCAGTGTTCATTTGTTTTTACCAATAATGGGCTAACCATTATTCAAAACAAATAATCTCCCATTACACTTTTCAACCCACAGCCCAAGAGTCTGCCATGCAACTATCAGACTTCACCAAAAACAAGTGTGCGATGAAAACGATCTGAGCGCGTTCCAACAAAACATCAAACGATCAGCGGAGACTTTGAGTTATGCAAATGTTACTGGCACTCCAAGCATTTTTGAGATGTCTTTTTGAGTTCTGCCGCAAAGAGAGAAAATAGAACAGCTCTCGGTCCAAGATGCCCAAAAATCTGGTGCGCAGCGAAGTTACATAACCTCAAAATATAAAGAACAACAACTCTGCGAGGGCTATAGACAGGAGCCGAGAGAAAAGTTTGTGTTTTCGAGTTTCAGAGAGAAGAGGCTGACACAGAGAGTCGACTCCGGCCAAGTGGATTCCAGTTTTTGTTTTTTCGGCCTAAATTGTCAGTGTTTTTGCCCTCGCCACAAACCCCGAGCTGGACAAACAGACGGAGGTGTTGTTGTTTTGGGTGGATGCACAATGTCCAGTCACAGGGAGCAAATGTCACGAGGGCCCTGAATGCATCGCGTTGTCCGGTATTGTCTAGAGCCGTTGTTCTCCGGCGAAACAAAGCCGTCTTTATCTCTCGGTCCTCGCCGTCACAGCCTCCTCTGCGTTAATCTGTGGTCAGCGGAGACGGGATGCCAAAAATGTGGACAAGACAGCAGCCAGACAGAATATTTGTGCTTGTTCTTCGGAGAAACTCGAGGGTTTTAATATTGCAGTGTTAAAAAACGACGCATTTGTGACGTCTTGCTTCGTCTGATCATAGTTGTGTTATCGTAATCTGGATTATACAGACTCTAAAACGCATCTGAAAATACCTTTTTATCACAAACACAGAGCATTGTTAAATCAAAACGTCAAAATAGAATTAACAATTTGTGTTTTTCATCAATAATACACTAAATAATCTCTGTCAAGGAGCCTTCAGACATCCTACTTCAACCTTTATTTCTTTGATAATGTATTTAAAACGTTGCAGTGTACCACAGAAATAATCGTTTGACAAGTCGACTACTAAAGTAATCGTGAATAATGTATAGATTGAAATAACAACATATTTGGAATTACATTTCTGCACACTGCAAGAGAAATAATAAACATAATTTCTCTTCTCTAACTCATTGAAGTGTCAACTCAATGTTTGTCCAGTAGAGGGCAAAATACTAAATTCACTGGAAATCACTGGGAAGTTCACCTTATTCATGAAGTTGCCTTATGCGCCGCCGTCTTGTTTCCGTTGTATTAGTTCACATGGAGCAGACGAGCTCAACAGAAAATAAGTTCTACATGGACTAAAAAGACGTTTTCAGACTGACCAGGAAATCGTTGCGTTGTGACTTGTTGTTGCTCGTGTTCATTAAACATTTTACACAAATCAATCTACTTTATGTAACATTTTAGCGGTGAGACTTTTCCCTCGTTCGTCATTAGCTTTAACGGAGTTCTCGTCAAACGGAAGTGCGTTTACAACAAAAGTGCAAAAAACGGCAGAAGTGGGCGGGGCAGAATAGGTGAGTACAGTTTGTCGTTGCACAAAATGTGGGATCCGTTTAAGTAAGAGTTTTAACAGACTTTGAGGAAAGAGTAAATAAATGTGACGAGAAAAGTGGTGTGAAGTTCCTAATTGGGGGACTAACTCTCCTCTCCTCAAACACAACACCGGCTCATTCATGTGTCGACTCTGCAGCGATACAAGCAAATAAATAATACAAAGACAAAACACTTCTATGGTCGAGATGAAGTAGTGGTATTAATAGTAGTAGTAGTATAAGATGTATTGTCATAGTAGTAGTAGTAGTGGCAGTAGTAGTAGTAATAAATGTGTAGTAGTAGAAGTAGTAATAAAAGGTATTATAATAGTAGTAATAAGCTATACTAATAAGCTATTAGTAGAAGCAATAATAAGATGTATTATAGTAATAAGATAAGATGTGTTATAGTAGTAGTAGTAGGAGTAGTAGTAGTAGTAGTAGTAGTAGCAGTAGCAGTAGTAGTAGTGGTAGTAGTAGTAATAGTAGTCGTAGTCGTAGTAGTAGTAGTAGTAGCAGTAGTAGTAGTAATAGTAGTAGTAATGGTGGTAGTGGTGGTAGTGGTCATGGTCATGGTGGTAGCAGTGGTGGTGAGCTAGTGGTGGTGGTAGTGATGGTGGTGGTAGTGGTGGTGGTGGTGGTGGTGGTGGTGGTGGTGGTAGTGGTGGTAGTGGTAGTGGTAGTAGTAGTGGTGGTATTGGTGGTAGCCGTGGTAATGTGGTAGTGGTGGTGGTAGTGGTCATTGTCATGAGTAGTGGCCGGTAGTGGTGGTGGTAGTAGTAGTCATTGTCATAGTAGTAGCAGTAGTAGTAGTAGTAGTAGTAGTAGTAGTAGCCGTAGTAATAGTAGTAGTAGTCGTAGTAGTCATTGTCATAGTAGTAGCAGTAGTAGTAGTGGTAGTAGTAGTAGTAGCCGTAGTAGTCATTGTCATAGTAGTAGCAGTAGTAGTAGTGGTAGTAGTAGTAGTAGTAGTAGTCGTAGTAGCAGTAGTAGTAGCAGTAGTAGTAGTCGTAGTAGCAGTAGTATTGTGTATTATCCTACAAATGTGTGCGTCCAAGTCCACTTTGAGAGGACCATATTTGACTAATTAGATGAAGTAACTTTACCCAGATTTAAAATAAATGTACATTGTTCTGCTGTATCACATTTTTCTAAGAACGTAAAGCGAATGGTAAACTCCCCAGACACTTCCCGCCTCATCACTCGCTCCACTAACTTGAAAATCTGTCACGCCAAACAAACCCGTGTCCTCTTTTGGCCTCTTTCCTCTGAACCGTCTCCGCCTGAGCGACCTTTCCCTATTTTTAGCCCGAATCCCGACCCCTGGAAGAGACATCGTGGCAGTGACATTATCGGACACGACTTTCAGAGGCGCGCGGCACGGGGGGCGGCGGCCTGCGGAGGACGGGCCGGGGCGGCGGAGCGGAAGGCGGGGCTCCGATGTTTGGTAAACACGGACCGCAGTGTGGCCCGTCACCTCCGAGAGCGACCGAGGCGGGAAAACACCACGGGCTGAGATGTATGGATGGATGTATTCAATGAACTGGATAAGCCACACCCCCTCTGTCTGTGTCCCAGATTGATTAGTGGCCGTGCGAGGTACTGCAGCCTCTTGGGCCCAGCCTTTTTCTATAATTGCACATTATAATTGCAGACAGTACTTAATTATTATTGGTATTTAAATAAAATAGAAGGAAATGTTCTTTTCTACCGTTTCTAAAATCACAGAAATTGCAGTTTTTATATGAAGTGACGTCACCGCAAACATGTGCGAGTCACGTGAACGAGCGTCGGACGATACAAACAGAAGCTCGTGGAAAAGGCTCGACTAGAGACACCTGTAAGTTGTATTTTATTTCATTCAGACACTTGCACATTTGGTCTAACATAAAGAACACAATTACAATCAAGTTAACGTTAACACAAAAACTTGAAAGCTGCGTGGTCGCTCAAGTAAGAAATAATGTATTGAAACAAGTCACAAACGGTTTGAAACAAGTAAAATAATCTAGTTCCATCAAATAAATCGTCTCCACTGCCCCTAACGAGTCAAAATGTCTGAAATTCAGATTAATATCCTAAAATCAAGACATTTTAACTCAGCCAGAAATTCATTTTTGCAGTGTAGTTGTCATAGGCACTTTTCACTGACTTTTTCACTATTTTGATATTGCCTGTATTGTTGTGTTTCTATGATATATATCTCACTAATTAGAAGTAATGCACATTTTATGCCAAAAGAAGTAACAAAAAACTTGCCCTTTCAGAACTAATGTTAATAATATGCATAAGAGACTGTTCTGGCTGAAAGTCAAAGACAGAATGGCTGATGTTGTCTTTGCATAAAATCTGGAATACACACAAACCCTTGAGCCTGTTTTTACTGCTCACCTGTAACTGACATGGGTTTAATACAAGACGAGCCTCACACACTTTCACTGCCGAAACAAAACTAACACAATGAAATAAACGTTTCTGTACAGAGCCCTTTCTCACTGGAATGCACTGCCGCAAAAACTGATAATAAAAAACCATCATGTTTTTAAAAGAAGCTTAAAGAAATCACTGTTGGAAAATGTAATTATGCTCAATGTTTAAGGCAAACTGTACCATGTGTTTTATCATAATACCTTGACTGAACCTAAAATGTAGTGTTGTGTTTTTTGATTGTTGTTTAAATGTTGGGTCTTGTTGTGTTTCAAACTGTGAAGAACAGTCTCTGCTGCTGTCGAGACTAAAGGGGATCCTTAAAGTGCGTATGACAGGTTTGGATGATTTTCTAATTTTGATTTTATTTGGTGTATTAATGTGTATTGTACTAAAAAATGACTGTTTTACACCAGTCAAGTTGTAGTTGGTGGAGAAAAGTTGAAAAATCTGTTTGAAATTAGTAAAAAACCGATGACATCACACTAGGGAGACTCATTCCATCCAAAGGTTATGCATAATTTACCCAAAATCAACAACTTATTTTACCCTTAAAACATTAATTCAACAAAATGAAGGAGTTCACATATATTTTGATTTGTCGGACAAAAAAATCTGTGACATTAGCTGAGTTTTAGTCCAGTGTTCAAAGTAATTTCCTAGTGTGATGTCATCGTTTACAACCAGGAAGTGATACTATAAAACTAAAAAAAAAAAACCACTAAAAATGATGAAACGTATAATTATTTTTAGCAAAACGTTGAATATATTTATCTGACCTGTATTTTAGTTACATGAGTGGTCTAACCTGTCATAGGCACGTTAAATAAACATAAACATATGACTTGACAGTGCAGCCTCGCTCTGATCTCGCTCAGTGAAGCAGGACTAAAGCGAGGTGTCGCCGTGGCAGCGGTGACCTCTGACCCCTGACCCACATGCTCCGTCCTGTGGTGATGAGCTTATGGAGCCTCATCCTGTGGGCTTTAAGTCGTCTGGTGCTGTCCACTGCAGAAGACTCACGTGCGCGCTCATGCTCAGGCCGTGCGCGCTCTCAGGCTCCACGTGCACGCTCTCAGGCTCCACGTGCACGCTCATACTCAGTCTCCACGTGCACGCTCTCAGTCTCCACGTGCACGCTCATACTCAGGCTCCACGTGCACACTCTCAGTCTCAATGTGCACGCTCTCAGGCTCCACGTGCACGCTCATACTCAGTCTCCACATGCACGCTCATACTCAGTCTCCACGTGCACGCTCTCAGTCTCCACGTGCACGCTCATACTCAGTCTCCACATGCACGCTCATATTCAGTCTCAATGTGCACGCTCTCAGTCTCCACGAGCCCGCTCTCAGTCTCCACGTGCACGCTCTCAGTCTCAATGTGCACGCTCTCAGTCTCAATGTGCACGCTCTCAGTCTGCACGTGCACGCTCTCAGTCTCCACGTGCACGCTCATACTCAGTCTCCACGTGCACGCTCTCAGTCTCCACGTGCACGCTCATACTCAGTCTCCACATGCACGCTCATATTCAGTCTCAATGTGCACGCTCTCAGTCTCCACGTGCACGCTCTCAGTCTCCACGTGCACGCTCTCAGTCTCAATGTGCACGCTCTCAGTCTCAATGTGCACGCTCTCAGTCGGCAGGTGCACGCTCTCAGTCTCACGCACGCCGCTCACTCAGTCTCCACGTGCACGCTCATACTCAGTCTCCACGTGCACGCTCGCTCATACTCAGTCTCACGTGCGCACATACTCAGTCTCAATGTTTCAATGTGCACGCTCTCAGGCTCCACGTGCGCGCTCATATTCAGTCTCCACGTGCACGCTCTCAGTCTCCACGTGCACGCTTTCAGTCTCAACGTGCACACTCTCAGTCTCCACGTGCACGCTCTCAGTCTCCACGTGCGCGCTCATGCTCAGACCGTGCACGCCCTCAGTCTTCACGTGCGCGCTCATGCTCAGACCGTGCACGCCCTCAGTCTCCACGTGCACGCTCATGCTCAGGCCGTGCACGCCCTCAGTCTCCACGTGCACACTCATATTCAGTCTCCACGTGCACGCTCTCAGTCTCCACGTGCACGCTCTCAGTCTCCACGTGCACGCTCTCAGTCACCACGTGCGCACTCATACTCAGTCACCACGTGCACGCTCATACTCATGCCGCGCGCGCTCTCAGTCTCCACGTGCACGCTCATGCTCAGACCGTGCACGCCCTCAGTCTCCACGTGCACGCTCATGCTCAGGCCGTGCACGCCCTCAGTCTCCACGTGCACGCTCATGCTCAGCCGTGCACTCACACAGGCAGCAGATGGTGAAGTGTGTATTAATACAGTAAGTCCTTCACACTTTACCCACTGTCCTGCAATGACACTGTCCTTTCTCTGAGTCGACCTTTGGGAATACATTTATGTCACAGCAAAAAGGACACGCATGACTTAAAAAGACTTGAATTCAGAATCTCGATCTGAGTAGTTTTGACATTTTCAGATGTGTTTAACCGTGGACTGAGTAACATTTATGAGCTCTGAGCAACTGAGCTAACCGCGTCTCACAGATAATGCTAATTTTTTTTTTTTTTTTTTTTTTTTTTTTAATTTATTTATTTCAGGGACAGTGCACATTAATCCACATTTACACGTAAATGTGCCAGAATTAGCCACAAGGCTATTTTTCATCTGTAGTCCCTGGACAGATGTTAAAATGTCACCCTAAACATAATAAAAGTACAGTTGTTATTACAAAGTTAAAATGCATCACTCTAAAATCATACAATAGACAGACACTGTAGCAGACAAACCTTGAACACTCACACATAACAAAGAAAACAGCAACAAGCGAACAAGTAACAACAATCAACCAAAAACAATCAAAAGGCAAGATTCCAGCAGGGGGCAGCAAGAGGGGAAAGAGTTAATGCTGACAGGTCTGATTGTCAATGAGCCATTTTTTTAACTGAAATTTAAAAGAAGCGTATGTGTTGATGTTTCTGATGGTGATGGGGGTGTTATTCCAATGTTGAGCAGCTCGGACAGAAAAGGTGGTTTGACCAAACAGACTTTTCCTGAGGGGGATGATACAGTCCCCTCTCGCTGCTCCTCTGGTTCTGTTGTGTTCTGTAGAGCGGATGTTAATGAAGTGTCTGAGTGGAGGAGATGACAAGCCGTGAATGATTTTATATATGAGACACAGATGAGCGTATTGGACCATGTTTTCCCAGGTGAGTAGGTTGTGTTTTTGAAGTATTGGACAATGGTGATATGAGTTGGGTTTACGGTCAAGAATTTTTATTGTGCGTTTGTACAGAGAGTGGATGGGTTTTAGGGCTGTGGTGTTAGTGTGAGACCAAATGGTTAAACAGTACGTGATATGAGAGAGGATCATGGAATGCATAAACATTTTTGCTGCTCTTATGGACATTTGGTGTCTGATGTGTTTAAAGTTGCTGAGGTTGAATTTGATGTAGTTACAGATTTTTTTTATGTGGGACTTGAAAGTGAGTTTTTATTCAAATGTATAATATAAAGACAACCAATTAAATAAAAAACTTAAAACAACCTGACTGTTTGGATTACTTCTGTTTTTTGAGGCACTACCCCATCAAACTAAGTCATAATTAGAACCTTTTGTGAACCTGTCATATAAACTAAGTATTTATTCATTTATCGTAATCATAATACTGGTCAGAAAAATCACAATTCGATCCATTTCCCAGCTCGTGCAGCCCTAGAAAACACTTTTCATTTCAATTTTGAGGCAACAGAAGCAAAACTTATGATTTATAGTGTGGGAACTATCTAGATTTGTGGAGGATAAAAGGTCATGTGCCAGAAATGTAGATAAAATATGTAATTGAATTCTGTCAACTGAAGAAACGTTTTAAGACTGAAAATGTTTCGCCACTCATCCAAGTCGCTTCTTCAGTTCATCTGGCAGAGAGCTGGTGAGGGATTGTCTTATATTTGTTTGAAAGAGGCGCTAACTACAATGAAACTAACACAAGCTAGTTGTTTACACTCAGTATCTGTAATTAGAAACACTCAGACAACAGATCAAATAAAATATGAACCACAAACATGAATATTTAGATAAGGCAACAATATTTAAATACATTTTAGTAGGTTTTGCAAGTTAAGAGTTGCTTATTTTTGGATTATTTAACTCATTTCAATAATCTTCTTGTTATACCCAACATTTATTGCCACTGAAGTAAACTAATCGCCATATTATTCCTGCAAAATCAGCTTAAAACCTGCCAGGAACGTCATGTAAAAAAGAAAACGAAGTAATCATTGCGTAACTAAATCAAAGTCATTTTAGTTCATATATTTCTTTTGTGCCTCTCCAGCTGAACTCTTCCGCAGCTAAATTTATGGACAGGCTGTAAAGCACTTTGAGAACACTCGCGGCCTGAAGGTGATTCTGCCAAAGACTTCCAGTGTCACCTCAATGACGAACGACGCCGGAGATTAAGGGAGCCATTATTTTCGAGCTAAAAAGGAGAGTTCTGACAAAGACTGTGAGTGAGATTTTGTGTAGTTTCGGAAGGGCAAGGTTATGTAATATTAATACCATTTTCAAACTCAAAATAGCTTTACAATTTGGCGCATTATTCATTCACAGCTCAGTCACGAACGCACGGACGGAGTTAAAGAGCAGAGATGTTGCGCAAAACGTGTCCATGCACAAACACACCCAAAGAGCTTTACGTTCACGTTCTCATTCATCACGAACTAAGAGGCGTTGGCAAAGTATTCATCTAATAATTGTGACAAAAACATAATCGTATAGTCGTGATTTAGGCGTGGGTGAAGTGGCACAGACTTTATTTCATGATTTTCCTGGCACTAGATCACAATTTATCTTTATTCATGTAAACTTAGTAGGTTTGTCAAGTGTATCAAGGATTAGAGAATAATTTATTTGACAAGAACTACTATTATTCATTTATTCATTCATTCATTCATTCATTCATTTTCTACCGCTTATTCCCGTTGGGGGTCGCGGGTGACTGGAGCCTATCCCAGTGACTTTGGGCCTTAGGCGGGGTACACCCTGGACAGTGGCCAACTCATCGCAGAACTACTATTATACTACTATAAAAACTAGATTTACATTCGATTTTTCATACATTTCCTGAGCAGTTTTAGAAAAATCTTCCTTGAACTGTAGAACTAGTATAAAAGTAAGAGTAATGTTATTTTGTCGAAAAAGAAGAACCTATTGTGAGTGCTTTTTATTATCATTGTGCCTGAAATTTGTATCAAGCATCAAGCTAGGGCTGGGTGATACAGATAAGATAAGATAAGATAAGAGATCCTTTATTTGTCCCACAATGGGGAAATTCCACTGTTGCAACACACAGTTTAGGACAGGAATGAAAGAAATAGGCGCATGCAATAAAATAGGATAAATAAACATGGTCATAAAAAATACAATATAAAGTATAAAGTGCACACTCTCATTTACAGTAAAAATGGTAACTAAAGTGGCTTAAGTGTATTGTTAAGTGACTATAGTGAGGTAAAAGTGTATTAATAGTATGATAAATTATATTGCACATGATTGTAGCGGGTGAATGACACATGTTCAGGGCTAACAGTGTTCATTGTAAAGTCTGACAGCAGCAGGAAGGAAAGACCTGCGAAACCTCTCCTTCACACAGCGAGGGTGAATCAGTCTGTCACTGAAGCTGCTCTCCAGGGCAGACAGAGCGTGATAAAAATTGGTGATAAAAATTGAATCGTGAGCTCGTCCCTGTGACAATCTGCTATTTTTATGACATCGTGAGTCACTGTTTGTCTCTTTATTGCAGTTGTCTGTTCAAACACACATTTTCTCCTGTTGTTTAGCCTCTGTAGCCTCTGAACAAATGACTTTATTTACCTCTTACACCTCTTAAGTGCAATAATTCAACTCAATGCACCAAAACGCAACTAAAAGCGACAAAAATGCGTCTAAAAACTACAAAGACGCGACTAAACGTGACAAAGACTCACTTAATTACAACAAACACAACTGAATGTGACAAAAATGTGACTAAAAGTGACAAAGTTATGCTTAAAATGTGAATCTGAACAGAAAATCTAATCACAATCGCAAAACTGGTCAGCAAAATCACAATTACATACATGTGCAGCTCCATTAAAGGCAATAGAGAAAACAAAGTGAACACAAATCATGATAAAATCAAAATCATTATCTGGCCCCAAGAAAATCGTGATTATAACTTTCTGCCATATCGCCCGGCCCTACATCAAGCCATTTCCTTAGCATCGAAATTGAGCTTCAAATTATAGTATTGTGACAGCACTAACACATTGTGTCTCGTACCTTTTCGTTGTGGAGGTAAATAAAGTAATCAGCTTCTTCTGAAAGTTCAGACTTTGCTGTAATTGATTAATTCCAAAACTTTCTTTTGCTCCATCCTGTTGAAAACTAGCCACATTATTATGACAGCAGGAAATAGGGTTTTCAAAAGTATCAAATGTCAGATACTAATCGATATTAAAATTAGGACGAAACTAGATACTGAGTTGAGCAAATATCGATATTGAAAAAAGTTTGATAACAGGACAGAATTTCAAGTTCAAACACACTTTTTCTCCTGGTGTTTAGCCTCTGAAGCCTCTGAGCAGATGACTTTATTTACCTCTTATAGACCAGGGCTGCACAATTAAACCAAATCCACACAAAATCGCAATTTTAATGGATGCAATTAGGAAATCACAAAGACTGACATTTTTGAACTGCAAGGATTTCTTCCACAAACAACAAAATGTCTTTTCCTTTGAATAAAAACTGCTAACACTGTAGTTTAGATGTGTACACATTCTGAAACAAGCGACAAAATCGCCATCAAAAGCAATAAAAATGTGCCAAAAACGCATTTACAAACAAGAAACGCGACTCAATGCACCAAAACACGACTAAAAGCGACAAAAAAGCAACTAATAACTATTATTAAAACATAAATCAAAAATCTAATCGAAATCGCACTGGTCAGAAAAATCATCGTGCAGCTCTATCACAGGAAATAGAAAAATACAAAGTGAACATGAATCGTGATAAAATCGAAATCATGATCTGGCCCCATGAAAATCGTGATAATCATTTTCTGCCGTATCGCCCAGCCCTGGTTGAAATGACGTTAGTTTTTATTATCATTGTGGTATCGAAATTGGTATTGAGTCTATTCCTTGGGATCAAAATCAAGCAGGAAGTCAAGATTGAACCACTAAATGTGACTGTTTACTGACCCAAATAATTTCATTAATAAACCTGAATGACCACCGGCAAAAATAAAACAAAGTACTTTGACGACATACATACGACTAGAGCTGTGATCCTTTAGTCGTTTAGTCGATTAATCGGTCAATAGTGTCTTAGTCGACCAACGTTTTTATTAGTCGACTAATTATTTATTTATATTTGAAGGATTTCTCTGGCAAAAACAGTGAAAACAAGACAATATGGAGCGAGTTTGCTGAAGATTTTGGAGTCCATCATATAAATACTCAGTTTCCTAGCACTTATTTGTAAAAAAATTTTGTTTTTGCATGAATTCCTCTGCAGTTGTGTTCTTTTGAGTGCAGTTTGAGTCAGATACATTTAAATACTTATTATATACTATAGTTTTTGATTTATGTTTGCCACAACCCCTTTTAGTCGATTAATCAGTCGATAGGGCTGGTCTTTATTCGACCAAGAATTTCTTTAGTCGACCACAGCCCTATTGACCTTATTCTGCCCCGCCCACTTTTGCAGTTTTTTGCACTTTTGTTGTAAACGCACTTCCGTTTGACGAGAACTCCGTTAAAGCTAATGACGAACGAGGGAAAAGTCTCGCCGCTAAAATGTTACATAAAGTAGGTTGATTTGTGTAAAATGTTTAATGAACACGAGCAACAACAAGTCAACAACGCAACGATTTCCTGGTCAGTCTGAAAACGGCTTTTTAGTCCATGTAGAACTTATTTTCTGTTGAGCTCGTCTGCTCCGTGTGAACTAATACAACAGAAACAAGACGGCGGCGCGTACGGCAACTTCAGGAATAAGGTGAATACAGTACAGTCTCTGCTCGCTGTTGAAACTTTATTTAAACACAGTCGGCACAACAATCGAGCAAAAAACATGACCCGCTTTACAAAGAATTCAACATGTCCAAAGTCCAAAGGTGCAGTTCCTGACTCCTGGTTCAGGATGTCTGCGAGCCATCTGCCTCCTCTCCCCAGGCGCTTCCCTCTCACTATTTATGGCTCTCAGATGACGCCACAGCCTTCTATAGCCTCGCCCTCCAGTATCTGATCAGGACTCAAGTGAGGCTGCAATATTGGAAATGATTGCGATATTTAAATACACTTTTTGACAAAGGCTGAAACTAACGATTGTTTTAGAAGTCGACTAGTCAAAGATGATTTCTATTGTAGATATAGACTTAGAATAAACAACATTTTTAACCAAATAAATGTTGAAATATTGTAAATGAAGCGTCTAGAGAGAGAATATTTATGAGTAAAATGTATAATTGAGGAAAATCATAAATGGTCTATTCTTTTTTGTCATTTTTCTTTAATAATGTCACTGTCTTTGTTATAAAAGTCTTTAAGTTTGTGTTTTAGAGTCTGTTTATCCAGAGAACTTCAATCATCATCAAACATACAACTGCAATTATTGTTTATAGTCGATTTCAAAATGATCAAAATGAAGAAAAATTGATCTGTGAAAAAAAACAACAACATCACATGCTTTTAAGGGCCCTTCACTGCCCTGGGCCCCGGGTAAACCAGCACCCTTTACCCCCCCAGTCCGACGCCCCTGCTGTACAGTAGAATGAAATAAAAACCAAAAGGATGTGGATTTTTCTCTCTCATTTCTTTCCCCCCAGTTTTCTTAACAAATATTTATGCGTTCAAGTTAGACGACTAATTTCACAAAAACAGAAAGAACATAATTACATTCAAAATTTCATAAAAATCTCACCAAGTTTAGCCATTTTGGTAAAGTTTATAATTTCCTGGTTGGACTTGCGGTAGAAGTAAACTGTTACCTAGCAACAACAATGTAAACAAGAGCCAACTACAGTATATAATCCATCATTTACACAACAACAAACTCTAAAACTCAAAGTGAACAGAGCAAGAAAAAAATATATACAGTGATCCCTCGCTGTATCGCGCTTCATCTTTCACGGCTTCGCTGCTTCACGGATTTTTTTTACAGTGCGGATATTTTTACAGTGCATCTACCGAACTACAGCGCACGGCACAAGAACGGGACCCTTTGACGAGTCGTTCATTGCAGTTCTCAAATATAATCGAAGGTGGCATATCCGTTTATAGAAATCTTCTTGCTCAGAAAAAGAAAGAGCGCCAACAACTACCCCTAACCTGCGCCTTCAGTAGAAACAGACGCTACAGCGGAGCGGAGTCAGGACCAAGAGGCACAGCTGGGACATACGCGTGAAATACACCACTGACAATGTTTCCAACCTTGTGTTACTATATTAAAATTATTGTTTTAAACAAATTTTGGGCTTTAAAACAGGTTTTGGTTTTTGGTTTCATTCTATAGTTCAGTATTGCATTGTAAAATAATAAAAAATAAAGCTGTGACTACTTCACGGATTTCACTTTTCGCGTGTTATTTTTGGAACGCAACTCCCGCGATAAACGAGGGATCACTGTATATACGAATGAAGCAATAGTTTGTTTTTTCACAAATATCTGCAACTACATCATTATTTTCTCGTATGAATGTCAGAAAAATGTTCCTTGAGTGTAATTTTGTGTGAAATTTCAGCTCTACTTCCAGCACTTTTCTACTTTTTTCACAAACTGCCACTCGACTGATGCCAAACTATGATAAATATTCACCAAACTGACTGTAACACCAAAAATATAATCATTAGAAATACATGAAAACCTTCCATATGCACTTTAAACCTTCAACTGCCAACAATCGATGGAAAATTACTGTTGTACAAAGGCAGATTTTAGTTGTTGTAGCAAGGTCAAGAGTCTCGTCACTTGTAGAAACGATCAAGTTGAACGTCTGTCGATTTCCTTTTGGATATTTATTGTCAAATCATCATAAAATCACGCCAGAACATTACATCATCACATTCTCAAACCTGTTGTTGTCGTTGTTGTCGTTACTAAAGTCTATTCCCTAAATGTGTGCGGCTTTTCGGAGGTGAAACTGTTGTAATTTAGCGGAGACGGAGCGGGCGCACATATGCAAATACGTTTCATGCATAATTTAAAACGGAACATGGAAAAACACAAATTGCCGCTGATAAACAAGCAGAGGGAGGGGAACGCCGACTCCATCTCGGGCCACCACGGGGAAGAGGAGGCGGCGCTTCATCGCGAGGACGAACCGTGCAAAAAGAAAAGAACACGTGGAGTCGGTCAGGAAAAGTCCGCTCTATCGGAATCTGAGAAAGCACGGATTATTCTGTACAGGCCCTTTAAAGATGTGTAAACGAAAACATTCTAAATCCGGAAAGTGAAGTGCAACATACTGCGATTTCACTGGAGAAACTGGGATTTAACCTCAGAATATCACAAAATATGAAAAAATTTAGATGATTTTGGAAAATGCAAACCTCTCAGACACATGTGAGTGACATCAGAGCTGCTTTAAACACATTTATTATTGTATTTTACATTGTGTTTTAGGAAATTATGATAACATTTTTGCATTTTTGACGAAGGAACAATCCAGATTTATGGGTTTTACTGGAAAAATCCCCTCAGAAATGTTGAGCCCACAATAATCACATATTTTTGAGGGCCCCTCCCTGGCTTTGGGCCCCGGGGAAACCAGTACCCTTTACCCCCCCCAGTCCGACGCCCCTGGGTTTATCATCTGTCATTACTCTCAATATTCTCCCATTGCGCTTCATTCTGTGTCACACCAGTGCAGGAGCGCTCTGATTCAAATGAGATAAAGTACTTTTTAAAACAGGGTAAACCTCAACCACCTTTTTCTTTTGGCAGCTGAAAAGTTTTGAATCATTTAAGAGTTTTTTGGCCTTGCTAGTCACCTTATTCTGCCCCGCCCACTTTTGCAGTTTTTTGCCACAGATACGCACTTTTGTTGCCTATTAGGTGGAAAAGCGCTCTATAAATAAAAATTCTTCTTCTTCTTCTTCTAAACGCACTTCCGTTTGACGAGAACTCCGTTAAAGCTAATGACGAACGAGGGAAAAGTCTCGCCGCTAAAATGTTACATAAAGTAGATTGATTTGTGTAAAATGTTTAATGAACACGAGCAACAACAAGTCAACAACGCACCGATTTCCTGGTCGGTCTGAAAACGTCTTTTTAGTCCATGTAGAACTTATTTTCTGTTGAGCTCGTCTGCTCCATCTAAACTAATACAACAGAAACAAGACGGTGGCGCGTACGACAACTTCAGGAATAAGATGAATAAGAATCCTGAGACTGTTTAGTCACTGTCTCTAAATAACCAATCAGGGATAGAAATTAGGAGAGTGTAGAATAGAAAGAGAAATCTGGGCAGAACGCTCATTTTAATTGTTCAAAACCTTTCATTTAGACCTAAGTATGAAATAAGATTTCATTTTTTGAGTTATTTCTTCATGGTGGCAAAAAGACAGGTCTAGTTTTTGACTTGTTGTTGCTTGTGTTCATTAAACATTTTACACAAATCAATCTACTTTATGTAACATTTTAGCGGTGAGACTTTTCCCTCGTTCGTCATTAGCTTTAACGGAGTTCTCCTCAAACGGAAGTGCGTTTACAACAAAAGTGCAAAAAACGGCAAAAATGGGCGGGCCAGAATAAGGTGAATACTTTTTCCATCATCTGGAGACCCTCAAAAATCATTTCGCGACCCCCACTGCTTTAAACCTTTCATTGGCAAAATGTGAGCCGTCGAGCCTCAGTTGCAGGACAGTACAGGAAGCATGAATCACTCTGGATACAACTCTGAGCGCACTAACGATGAGGAAACACTGCTGTAACGAGATTAAACGCCGAATAAAAGCGCACTTTGAACAGAACACGCAAACATCACAAATCTAATCGCGACGCTCGTCAGAAAAATCGCGAAGCTTCCCACAAGAATCACTTTTCATTACAAAACATGCAGAGAATAAAAGCGAGAGATTTCACCTCAGCCTTGTTTCAAATCGTAAAAAAAAATCTCCTCCCCCCTCTCTCTTTCTCTCTCTCTCTGTCTCTCTCTCTCACCCCTCTTACCTGCACTGACAGCCTCTTTGCGCCCCTCTCGTCTCCGCGGAAACGCCACGACACCGCTCACTCCCGCCTCCTCCTCGTCTCCCGGTCCCGCACTTTGATGTCAAACTGCGCGCCCGATAAACCCATTACGCGCCCTAATTTTCCCCCAACAAAACACCAAACGCCGATAAATTATTGCTGGCTAAAATATTGGGCATTAATTCCCCGCTGGATTAATTTGTGCCAAGTTGGGGAAGAAGCCGAACGCGAGGATGGTCCCTGTCTGCACGCTCCGATAACTTCCAATGCGAAGTGGAGTAAAAAGTGCCGACGCTGCAGCGCGAGCCAGACGCAGTTTAAGCCCGGGCCAGTCCACTTCCACTGTTTGTATTATTCATTTGGAACCGTGACAAGTACGGAGGCCTCGGAGGGTCAGAGATAAAAGGGTCAGAGTCAAGTTAGAGCAGTCGGGAAACTAGCAAGTGTGTCAAACAGCACGAATCAAGTGGAGTTTGGAGTTGAGCTGGAGATTTTTAGGATAGAATTGTCTGTTTCGATGTGAGACGGATGATTTGTTGATCTGGTTCTCTGTAATTACTGGATATATCAACATGAAACAAATCCTGACACAAAGTTCAAACTCTTTTCTGTCAGTACAAATAAACAAAAGCTAAATTCTTTTTCCACAATAGCTACAGACAGTGGCATCATTGTCCCAAAAGTGTGATTCATTCTTGTCAGTTGGACTTGACTTGACTTTACTTTGGACTTTAAATTATAAGATTCTGTTCAATTTATCGTTTACAGTTTAAATAAACACAGTTCAAGAGAAATACGGCAAGTTTGTGGAGCCAATCCCAAACAAATAATGAGAAGTGGACACTTTTGTTTAAGGCAAGACACTGCAGGTGAATAGGAAAAGGATCTAGAAAATTTGATTAGAAACTTTTTATATACATAAAGATAAGAAAAAGGTACAGTTTTATAATAACTACACCTTATTTTTCCTTGACAAAGCATGAACAAAGACTTGTTTCATACTGAACAAATAGTTTATTAAGCATGAGTCAGGATTAGTAATGACTTAATTAAGGTTAGGGCTAGGAATTTGGGTTAGAATATTAGTTCAGTAGTTAATAAGCCTGAGTCATTCTTAATAAATTATTTTAGTTTTCACTGAATTACATTTTTTTAATAAGGGGAGTTATTATAAAGTGTTACCAAGAAAACAGTTTTCCAAAAATACAGCATTTTGTGTAAAAATGACCAAAATTGCACACATTTCGGACAAACTTGTTGGATGGTATACATTTTCTCTTTCTGCTGTATCAAATTCTTAGATGACGTTTTGACATCTCATTAACTAAAATAGATCTCACTGAAAACGGATGTTACAAATTTTATCTTATCACATTTGTTTGGAGTTAAATCTTTAATAAATCAGACTTTGGTAGTACAGGATTGCAGTAGTGTGTAGGTGCTACATTAAAGGCAGATTTTGTGTCTCTGTGGGAGAAAATGCACTTTGAGAAAACGTCCTTTGAAGGCACAACGTTACAGATAGATCTACGGACGCAACAATGTCCAGGTGAAATTGTATACGTTTAGAAAGCAAATAAAAATATAATAACACTGAAACTATGAGAAGATGAAGCCAACTCATAACTGTGTCTACTCCAAGTATGATTCAGCAGCAGAAGCTGTAAACTCAGGCATTCAGCGACAAAACAAAAAGTGTGAAAGGTCAAAACTACAATAGCCTCACAGGGTCAAACTCCAAACTGCTCAATCTAAGCCCGTCTTTGGTACAATGGAGTCTGCAGAACAGGACTGGGGTCGGCCTCTGTTAGACTTCAGCTGTGGCTCCGTCAGCGTCAGTGAAGGAGCCGCGAGATAAAGAGCTGAGCCGGAGAGGGAGGAGCAGCTGGTGCAGACGGCGGCCATGACAGGCAAAAGGACAGACAGCTGCACAGAGACCATGGATGTATTAAATGAACTGGATAAGGTACACCCCTCTGTCCGTGTCCCAGATTGATTAGTGGCCGTGCGAGGTACTGCAGCCTCTTGGAACCAGCCTTTTTCTAAAATTGCACATTATAATTGCAGACAGGACTGAATTATTATCGGTATTTAAATAAAATAGAAGGAAATGTTCTTTTCTACCGTTTCTAAAATCTTTTCTCCACAAATAGCAACCTGATTGCAACTATAATTTATATTTACACGTGGTATTAATACACTAAATAAAGTCAAAATAAGAAAATCATAAAAACCTGTCATACGCACATAAGACACCTGGTTTTTCAGATAAATACGTTTACTGAATAAGTGGCGCGGTAGCACAGCGGTTAGCACGCTCACTTGTCCCTGTGCTCCGGTTCACACACGTACAGTAGGTGTGTGAATGAGCGTGTGTTTGTGAGAGTGAACGCAGGACAACGGATGAAAAGTAGCGCGTGGCTAATTCCGGCGTTGCATGTTCATTAACATGTACTGTCCTGAGCAGTTAAATTAAATTAAAACAAATTAAATTAAAGTCATGATGTGGAACGAGGTAAAGTAATAGCATCTTGTGGAGACAAACAAACAGCGGACCACTACCACAAAGTTACATAGTGCACCTTTAAATACTGAATATTTCTTATAAGATACAATTTAAAGTGCCTCTGACAGGTTGAACTACTCTTTTCAAAAAATGCAGTTAAGATAAATATAATTCAGTTTCTCCTAGAATTTTTACAAATTTTACCCCAGTTTAGCTATTTTTTGAGGTTTTTAATTTTACTTCCTGGTTGTAAAGTATGACATCACACTAGGAAATTACCATAGTAACCACACTGTACACTGGACCAAAACTCATCTAATGTCACAGATTTTGTTCATTTGACAAAGAGAAACACATGTGAACACTTTTATTGCGTTGAATCAATGTTTAAAGGGTCAAAAAAGTAGTTTATTTTGTGTAAATTATGCATAACCTTTGTCTCCCCAGCGTGATGTCATAAGTGTGTTTACTTCCTGTAATTTTCAACAGATTTTTCAACTTTTCTCCACAAATAGTGACCTGATTAGTGTAAAAGTACAATTCATATTTACAGGAGGTATTAATACATGGAATAAAGTAAAAATCAGAAAATCAAAAAAACCTGTCATACACACTTTAAAGTATCTAAAGGATCAAGTGAACCAATAAAAAGCCATTATGGCAAATTAATCTTCCCTTTAAAGTCTGTATGACGGTTCTCAAAATGTTCTAATTCTGACTTAGTTTGGTGGGAGGACACCTGTGGCAATGATTTACTATAGTCTTGCATCTGTGAAGTTGCAGTTTGTGACGAAATTTAGAAAAATAATTTAAAAATACGGGAAATGACTGAGTTCTAAAACGGAATCCCTCTGTGATGTCATCAAAAAGCGACGTGCCATGAAAAATACAAATACAATTTACAGACAACTGACACAACTTTTTGATACTTTAAAGTGTCATTCAAGTTGTTATTGGGTATTATTATTTGTAAAAATCATAAATATTGTGTCATTTATGTGGGTTTTGGTCCTTGTTTTGAAAACGGTTGCTAGGTAACAGCTGTAGAATTACCTCTAACTATGTCATATTCGCTGCCTATGTCCAACCAGGAAATAAAATTATAAACATTACAAAAATAGTCACACTGGGGACAATCAGGAAAAATGTTTAGTAAAATCTTAAATATAATCGTGTTCACTACGTTTTAGCGAATTGTGTACTCTTTAACCCGTCATATTCACCTTATTCTGCCCCGCCCACTTTTGCAGTTTTTTGCACTTTTGTTGTAAACGCACTTCCGTTTGACGAGAACTCCGTTAAAGCTAATGACGAACGAGGGAAAAGTCTCGCCGCTAAAATGTTACATAAAGTAGGTTGATTTGTGTAAAATGTTTAATGAACACGAGCAACAACAAGTCAACAACGCAACGATTTCCTGGTCAGTCTGAAAACGTCTTTTTAGTCCATGTAGAACTTATTTTCTGTTGAGCTCGTCTGCTCCATGTAAACTAATACAACGGAAACAAGACGGCGGCGCGTACGGAAACTTCCAGAATAAGATGAATAGACTTTAAACGAAGATATTGAACTTCAGTTTTATTGTGATGTCACGGAGGATGAACGTCAAAAAGAAAGCGTCAGAAAGAAAGATTTTAGATATCACTAACAACTTTGTAACAGACTCATTGTCCAGAGTTAAAAGTATGGAAGCCCGTTTCCGCCAGTAAAAAAAAAATAAAAGCCCCACAGGAAGTCATACTTTCAAGTTTTAAAGTCATAATTTCGAGTTTAAAAGTAATAATTTCGAGTTTTAAAGTCATAATTATTAGTTTTAAAGTAATAATTTCGAGTTTTAAAGTCATAATTTCAAGTTTTAAAGTCATAATTTCGAGTTTTTTCAGGTATAAAGCAGCAGACCGCATTTGGGGTATTTACACAATGGCATGCCAGCTGGCAGAGAAGTACTTTAGAGATGGCTTCACCACCAACGAAATACTACATTTACTTGACCATTCACATGGAATCACAGTGAGCAAACGCACCCTTGAACGAATTTTAAGCAAGAAGGGTCTCTGGCGTAAGAATAAAACTGATGTGGCTGAAGTGGCAGCGTTTATTGAGCAACAGCTTGAGACATCTGGTCAGTACCACGGCTATCGATGGATGCACCAAAACTCGAAATTATGACTTTAAAACTTGAAATTATGACTTTTAAACTCATAATTATGACTTTTAAACTCGAAATTATAACTTTAAAACTCGAAATTATTACTTTAATCACTCGAAATTATGACTTTAAAACTTGAAATTATGACTTTAAAACTCGAAATTATGACTTTAAAACTCGAAATTATGACTTTAAAACTAGTAATTATGACTTTTAAACTCGAAATTATGACTTTAAAACTTGAAATTATTACTTTAAAACTCGAAATTATGACTTTAAAACTAGTAATTATGACTTTTAAACTCGAAATTATGACTTTAAAACTCGAAATTATGACTTTAAAACTTGAAATTATGACTTTAAAACTAGTAATTATGACTTTTAAACTCAAAATTATGACTTTAAAACTTGAAATTATGACTTTTAAACTCATAATTATGACTTTTAAACTCGAAATTATAACTTTAAAACTCAAAATTATTACTTTAAAACTCGAAATTATGACTTTAAAACTAGTAATTATGACTTTTAAACTCGAAATTATGACTTTAAAACTTGAAATTCTGACTTTTAAACTCATAATTATGACTTTTAAACTCAAAATTATGACTTTTAAACTTGAAAGTATGACTTTCTGTGGGGCTTTTATTTTTTTTTTACTGGCGGAAACGGGCTTCCATATAAAAGACACGCCACAGTGAAAAAAAAAAAAACACCACTCCTTTAACACAGAGCCCCACAACAGCTGCAGCAGAGTCTCCACAGCTCGGGACTAAACAACAGGAGGTCTGGCTGTGAACGTGAGGAGTGAATACAGTCTTCCCGGTCAGTAAAAATAAAACGCACATCGCCAAACCCACGTCGATCTCATCTAACACGTGTGCAGCCATTTGTTTCGCGCCTCAGTCCCAAACATTCTGACGCCGGGCTGATATTTTTCACAAGCGCCGAACAGAACCAAATAAACCTCACTGTGTCCGACCAGAGGAGACGATTGTGCATTCTTCGGATTGTTAAGACGATGGTTTGGTTTTGGCTCAGTGCAGGAAAGACTATACTGGACATTTGTGCTCGAGTAAAAGAACGGTTATGGATAAAATGTACAAGTGCTGCTGCCAAAATGTTTCCTTAGTGAGTAAAAGTGTGAAACAAAGTGCTGCTTCTGCTACTTCTTGATGAAATTTCGAGAGGCGTCCGGCTGCAGACCTTAATCCAGAGTCGCCTCTCCGCAGACCTTAACCAGGAGGCGCCCACGTGACCTGTACCTTAACCCAGAGGTCCTACCAGAGCCCGGATGTGTCAAAAATGACCAATATCAACACGCACGGCACCTTATGTTTCTAATTCAATCATTCCTCTTCTTTTTAATTTATAACTAGGTAGAAACTAAATTAAATATGAGTCTTTTTTTTTTTTTGTCAAATTTAAAAATCTGATATTAGAAGAGTTTTCCGTGCACCGTACAGCAGTGGTTTCCAAAGTGGGGGTCACGAGATGATTTCAAGATCTCATTTTAATTAATATGACATTGTATTTGCTCCATTTTTTTAATTAAAACAGTATCTTTTAGTGACATAGGGTCCAATAAGACAATAAACTATTCAAATAACCGATATTAAACCTGATTTAACACGCTTTGACAGTTTAAATTATTGCTATTGTCAGTTTAATTTCGCTTTGGGCGTCCTGAGTCGGTTGCGTGGCAATTTTGGGGGTCACGGCCAGAAAAGTTTGGGAACCCCTGCTGTACAGGATGGTTTCATGGTAATTTCCTGGTGTGATGTCATCATTTACAACCAGGAAGTAACATTAAAAACCTAAAAAAAATAGCTAAACTGAGGTAAAATGTGTAAAAATTTTAGCAAAATGTGAAATATAATTATCTCAACCAATTAAAACAGTATCTTTTAGTGAAATAGGGTCCAATAAGACAGTAAACTATTCACATAACCAATATTAGACCTGATTTAACACGCTTTGACAGTTTAAATTATTACTATTGTCAGTTTAATTTCACTTTGGGCGTCCTGAATCGGTTGCGTGGCAGTTTTGAGGGTCACGGCCAGAAAAGTTTGGGAACCCCTGCTGTACAGGATGGTTTCATGGTAATTTCCTGGTGTGATGTCATCATTTACAACCAGGAAGTAACATTAAAAACCTTTAAAAAAATAGCTAAACTGAGGTAAAATTTGTAAAGATTTTAGCAGAATTTGAAACATAATTATCTCAACCAACCTGTCATAGGCGCTTTAAATAAATAAAATAAACAAATAAAGAACAGTTTTGGTCATTTAAGTTTCTGAGACTCAAATAAGAGGCAAATAATCCCAAACGCTCCATTTCCATCCTCATTTCTGACGGAGATTTGCTGTAACGTGCTATCAGCCCACGAGCCCACAAAGCTGCTCGAGCATTCCTGAGGGACAAACGGTTTGATGGTGGGAGCTAAAGTCGACACACCCGACGCGAGCTCCTCCGGTTAAAAATACTTGGAGGGCCTTCGGGGTCCGGGCAGCCAAATCTATACTATACGCCGCGTGGAGGAGGAGACGTATGGACAGCTGCAGACTAAATAAAACCAGGAAACACTCGCTGGAACGACCAAGACCTCACGCTTTTACGAGGCTTTACAAAGACGCTGCGGGCTGGTAGATCTGTCATGATAACAAATGTTGAAGAGCGATATATATTGCGAAGGGAAATGTCACGATAAACGATTGAAACAGTATCCTCCCAAAAAATTTGCACAAAAAGAGACATTTGTAGCAGTAAATAAACAGCTGAATGAAACCCTTTTGCAGTTATTTGGTGTGAATGAGTGACATATTTCATTCGCTACAGCTCAAAATCTAAAGAAAAACAAAACAAAAATATCCACAATAAATATTAAGCCACTAATATATGTTTTTCTGTAATTTATTGAGCAGTGACAGGCCTAATAGAAGGATTAACCAATCAGAGAAATGTGTGGTCCGTTTGTGTCAGAAGAAAAATGGTGGTGAAGAATGATCAAAGAAAGAAACAATTAAACCTGAAGGACTGAGATTTCTGCAGAAACCTTAAATCTTAAGTTAAGGATTGCACTATAAAACTGCTTACATGGAGATGTTGTTGCTTAGCCCGGAATGTTCCACAGAATGGCATTAAAGTGGAAAGAACTCTCTCTACGCTAGATGAACTGTTCCTCATCTGCCTGGAGGACCTCTCTCTACACTAGGTGAACTGTTCCTCATCTGTCTGGAGGAACTCTCTCTACACTAGATGAACTGTTCCTCGTCTGTCTGGAGGAACTCTCTCTACATTAAATGAACTGTTCCTCATCTGTCTGGAGGAACTCTCTCTACACTAGATGAACTGTTCCTCATCTGTCTGGAGGAACTCTGTCTACGCTAGATGAACTGTGCCTCATCTGTCTGGAGGAACTCTGTCTACACTAGATGAACTGTTCCTCATCTGTCTGGAGGAACTCTCTCTACGCTAGATGAACTGTGCCTCATCTGTCTGGAGGAACTCTCTCTACACTAGATGAACTGTTCCTCATCTGTCTGGAGGAACTCTCTCTACGCTAGATGAAATGTTTCTCATCTGTCTGGAGGAACTCTCTCTACACTAGATGAACTGTTCCTCATCTGTCTGGAGGAACTCTCTCTACATTAAATGAACTGTTCCTCATCTGTCTGGAGGAACTCTCTCTACACTAGATGAACTGTTCCTCATCTGTCTGGAGGAACTCTGTCTACACTAGATGAACTGTTCCTCATCTGTCTGGAGGAACTCTCTCTACGCTAGATGAACTGTGCCTCATCTGTCTGGAGGAACTCTCTCTACACTAGATGAACTGTTCCTCATCTGCCTGGAGGAACTCTCTCTACGCTAGATGAACTGTTCCTCGTCTGTCTGGAGGAACTCTCTCTACGCTAGATGAACTGTTGCTCATCTGCCTGGAGGAACTCTCTCTACGCTAGATGAACTGTTCCTCATCTGTCTGGAGGAACTCTGTCTACACTAGATGAACTGTTCCTCATCTGTCTGGAGGAACTCTCTCTACGCTAGATGAACTGTTCCTCATCTGTCTGGAGGAACTCTCTCTACACTAGATGAACTGTTCCTCATCTGTCTGGAGGAACTCTCTCTACGCTAGATGAACTGTTGCTCATCTGCCTGGAGGAACTCTCTCTACGCTAGATGAACTGTTCCTCGTCTGTCTGGAGGAACTCTCTCTACGCTAGATGAACTGTTCCTCGTCTGTCTGGAGGAACTCTCTCTACGCTAGATGAACTGTTGCTCATCTGCCTGCAGGAACTCTCTCTACGCTAGATGAACTGTTCCTCATCTGTCTGGAGGAACTCTGTCTACGCTAGATGAACTGTTCCTCATCTGTTTGGAGGAACTCTGTCTACGCTAGATGAACTGTTCCTCGTCTGTCTGGAGGAACTCTCTCTACGCTAGATGAACTGTGCCTCATCTGTCTGGAGGAACTCTCTCTACGCTAGATGAACTGTTCCTCATCTGTCTGGAGGAACTCTCTCTACCCTAGATGAACTGTTTCTCATCTGTCTGGAGGAACTCTCTCTACGCTAGATGAACTGTTCCTCATCTGTCTGGAGGAACTCTCTCTACATTAGATGAACTGTTCCTCATCTAACTGGAGGAACTCTCTCTACACTAGATGAACTGTTCCTCATCTGCCTGGAGGAACTCTCTCTTCGCTAGATGAACTGTTCCTCGTCTGTCTGGAGGAACTCTCTCTACGCTAGATGAACTGTTCCTCGTCTGTCTGGAGGAACTCTCTCTACGCTAGATGAACTGTTGCTCATCTGCCTGGAGGAACTTTCTCTACGCTAGATGAACTGTTCCTCGTCTGTCTGGAGGAACTCTCTCTACACTAGATGAACTGTTCCTCATCTGTCTGGAGGAACTCTCTCTACATTAAATGAACTGTTCCTCATCTGTCTGGAGGAACTCTCTCTACACTAGATGAACTGTTCCTCATCTGTCTGGAGGAACTCTGTCTACGCTAGATGAACTGTTCCTCATCTGTCTGGAGGAACTCTGTCTACACTAGATGAACTGTTCCTCATCTGTCTGGAGGAACTCTCTCTACGCTAGATGAACTGTGCCTCATCTGTCTGGAGGAACTCTCTCTACACTAGATGAACTGTTCCTCGTCTGTCTGGAGGAACTCTCTCTACGCTAGATGAACTGTTCCTCGTCTGTCTGGAGGAACTCTCTCTACGCTAGATGAACTGTTGCTCATCTGCCTGGAGGAACTCTCTCTACGCTAGATGAACTGTTCCTCATCTGTCTGGAGGAACTCTCTCTACGCTAGATGAACTGTTCCTCGTCTGTCTGGAGGAACTCTCTCTACGCTAGATGAACTGTTGCTCATCTGCCTGGAGGAACTCTCTCTACGCTAGATGAACTGTTCCTCATCTGTCTGGAGGAACTCTGTCTACGCTAGATGAACTGTTCCTCATCTGTTTGGAGGAACTCTGTCTACGCTAGATGAACTGTTCCTCATCTGTCTGGAGGAACTCTCTCTACGCTAGATGAACTGTGCCTCATCTGTCTGGAGGAACTCTCTCTACGCTAGATGAACTGTTCCTCATCTGCCTGGATGAACTCTCTCTACACCAGATGATCCACCTTCCTTCCTCTTGAGTGGTTCTGGTCCACGTGGATGTGTCAGTCCTGGTCCATCTGCCGTCTGTCCGTCTGTGGGAGCAGGATCTCTCTTTGTGGTTCTCCCTGAGGTTTATACTTTTCCCACAGGTTTTTAGTTTTTTTCTTGCCGAGAAGGAGGGTCAAGGACAGGGGGCGCTCTGGGACAGTTATCCATTTGCTCATTCTCATTTAAACTGTTTTCTACCTGTGGCCCATCGAGACAACTGTTGTGATTTTGGACGTTACAAAAATAAATTGAATTGAAAGTGCATATAACATATTAGATACACATTTCAATAAAACAAATTGAAGATTTTACTAAACATTTTGCATTTTGTATCCAGTTTGGCAGTTTATGTAGAGTTTATAATTCTACTTCCTGGTTGAACATGAGCAGCAAATATGACATAGTTAGAGGTAATTCCACAACTGCTCCCTAGCAACCAGACTGTAAACAAGCGCCATAATCCATATAATTTACTCAATGGTTAGGAATTGACAATAAATATTACCTGATAACACCTTCATTTTGTTAAATGATGGTTTAAACTGTCAGAAAAATGTGTCAGTTGTGTGTCTTTGTATTTTCAACAGAACGTCGCCTTTTGATGACATCACAGAGGGATTCAAGTTCAGAACTCGGCACAACTTCCTGTATTTTAAACTTGAATTTTTCAAACTTTCTTCACAAACTGCAACTTCACGGATGTAAAACTGTGATAAATATTTACCACAGATGCAATCCACCAAACTAAGTCAGAATTAGACAAACACAAGAACCTGTCATATAGACTTTAAGCTTATCAAATCTGCATTTATTTAAGTTCAGGCGTTTTTATTGCACACAAAAAATCTAGTGAAAAACATTCCTGTGAGATTTGACCTGTTACGTTCTTGTCTCCATGGATTCAGATAAGTTTAATGCCACAGAAATCTTACCCAGAGCACCTTTAACTCCCATAAAATAATCTTTTCTATTAATCACGGTTTCATTTTTTTAGGTTTTGAGTATTTCGTCCGTAAATAAGCTGCAGGGAGACAGTTCATTTTGTGCTAAGTACCGCGCACTTTTAAAGAAAACCTCACAACGCCCTCCGTGACGCTAATAGCCGGCAGCGTTTCGAGTGTCAAAAGATGAATACTTGTTAGTGAGATAAATGCTATTTCGGGTCGGCGTTCAGTGC
This sequence comes from Rhinogobius similis, assembly GCA_019453435.1. Taxonomy (NCBI): domain Eukaryota; kingdom Metazoa; phylum Chordata; class Actinopteri; order Gobiiformes; family Gobiidae; genus Rhinogobius; species Rhinogobius similis. Next base: position 14,536,149 of record CM033620.1, on the reverse strand, counting down.
AAAGTGCAGCTGTTTCTCTTTAGCGCGGATGAGATACGGGTTTGGAGCTGTCCACGTGCTCCTTCTCGACGATCGCTCATATCAGCAGCGGCAGATCTACCTTCACTTCACCTGTAACAGAAGAATATCACAGGCGGAGAGGGATGAGCGCCGCTATCTTAATGAGATCTCGCCAGTCTGGAGGACAAAACGCAGTGTGCACATGTGCGAGGGCTGCTACTATCCACACACGCCGGCGTCTGAACCATAGCTGAGAATAAAGAGGATTGGATAAAGCTAGAGTACAACGGTTTGGGGATTATATTTAAAAGGTACAGTACAAAGAAGAAATAATGTTGCAGTTATTGTTAAAGGTGCATTATGTAACTTTTGTGGTGGGGGGGTTTGTCTCTTCCAGGGTGTTTAAAATAGCAGCGCACACAGACTCACTGATATAAACGTTGTATCCCATTCATTTTAATGAAGAAGCGAAACAAAACATAAATTTACAGGTCTGTTGTATTCACCTTATTCCTGAAGTTGCCGTGCGCGTCGCCGTCTTGTTTCCGTTGTATTAGTTTACATGGAGCAGACGAGCTCAACAGAAAATAAGTTCTACATGGACTAAAAATACATTTTCAGACGCCCAGGAAATCGTTGCGTTGTTGACTTGTTGTTGCTCGTGTTCATTAAACATTTTACACAAATCATTCTACTTTATGTAACATTTTAGCGGCGAGACTTTTCCCTCGTTCGTCATTAGCTTTAACGGAGTTCTCGTCAAACAGAAGTGCGTTTACAACAAAAGTGCAAAAAACAGCAAAAGTGGGCGGGGCAGAATAAGGTCAATAGAGCTGCACGATTCGAGGAAAGTGCCGTTTTACTAAGTATTGCCATTGCAATTAGATATGCAGTGTCTGAGTGCAAATTCTGAACAATTTCAAAGACTGAAATATGAACTAATAAACTAACTAACTAATAAGAATCCTAGGAATTTAAGACCATGCGTGTAGAAGTCTAAACTACAAGTACCAGATTTTTCAACAAAAACGCAAGAAATTCTTAATCACTACAGAGGACATTCTATTATCTAAATAATTGCAGCCCTTGCAATTTGATAATTGTGTCAACTCAAATTAAATTAAATCCATTTTAATTCCATTGCGATATATTGTGCAGCCCCATATTGTAGACAAACAGCACAAACAAACGGTTGCTGTTCACATGTTTGTCACATTTGCCTACGATTAACAGGAGTCAATATCCAACTTCCTGCTGAATTTCACAAGTTCACTTTACGTTGGATTTGTGGTGCTTGTTGACATTTCAAACATGACATTTTTTGGAAACAAACATTTCAATGTCAAACTGTGTCACTGCAACTTTATTGCCTGGTGCATGCATGCTAATTTCACAGCTAATCGCAAATGTTAGTAAACACTTCTACACGTGGTAATGTTTTCTAACTCTGTTCGGGTGTTACGTGTGTCATTCGCTAAAACAGCCCTAATTTTTCATAGTTTGTGATTTGTTTTGGGGCTAATGCTAACTCTCCCATTGAAAATGCATTAGAGCTAACTCGTGGAACAGTACCAACTTTAGAATGCAGGTGTTCGGTTTACAAACATTGGAAGCATTTATTGCTTTGCTAGAAAAGTTCCATGCAATAGGTACATTTAACACCATATTGTGGAACGTTCAAAGCAATAACATCTCCATGGCAACAAGCAGATGGTGAAATGTTCCATAGTGCAACTTTAATTAGAAAAGTTCTGAAAAGTTAAGATTTGTTTTAGTTTGTAGAAAATTTTTGTAGTTTGTTTCAGATATTTCTTTTTCTTTATGAAACATTTCCAGTGGCGCACACATTTTTACCATCTCAGGTACAATTTTCACACAAAACATCAGGGTATTTCCATTATGCTACAATATATTTTTAAGTAACGATGCACTAGTTCTTTATAAGCAGAAAACAACTATGACTGGGCTTAAATACATCACAGTAAAAAGTCCACAACCATCATGGGAAACCTAATCTCTAAATCAATTTACCAAACACTGATCTAAATTCGCACCAGTAAATGTTCATGGTCCAAACATCAAAACAAAAACTGAGCATCTCTTAATCGTATTACCCAAACTGAAGCTGACATGAAAGCAGAGACTGTGCTGTACGCCAGTTCGAGCGCCCCGGGCCGACATCTGCACACAGGCAGCAGCGTCATCAGCCTCACACAGACACAACGCTCCTTCTTCTAAAACTGAGGCGGGTTCTTCCAGTCGCGCTTGGGTTAGAGCTGCAGACGGGAGCCCAAAGACAGCTCTGTTCCCCTCACACGGGACACAGACACCACAGACAAACCCGGAACGTAGAGGAACGGCTCGGATCCAAGACAAAGATGCAATTCTGCAGCGTTTGTTCAAATACCACAGTGAAGGTGAGTCAGTCAAATGTCACTGGAAAATCTTTTTGATGGCTGAATGCGTTTTGACTTTTTAATGCTCCTTTTTAGGCCTCGGGATGAGCTGGAAACACTGACTTTAGCCATGTTTCCATTGGTTCAAAAGGACGCTGACAGAAGAAGAAGAAGGAGAAGAAGAAGAAGGAGATGAAAAAGTAGAAGAAGGAGAAGAAGAAGGAGATGAAGAAGAAGAAGAAGTAGAAGAAGGAGAAGGAGAAGAAGAAGAAAGAGATGAAGAAGAAGAAGAGGAAGGAGAAGAAGGAGAAGAAGAAGGAGAAGAAGAGGAAGGAGAAGAAGAAGAGAAGAAGAAGAAGAAGGAGAAGAAGGAGATGAAGAAGTAGAAGAAGAAGATGAAGAAGTAGGAGAAGGAGAAGAAGAAGAAGAAGAAGAAGGAGGAGGAGAAGAAGAGGAAGGAGAAGAAGAAGGAGATGAAGAAGTAGAAGAAGATGAAGAAGTAAAAGAAGGAGAAGAAGAAGGAGAAGAAAGAGATGAAGAAGAGGAAGGAGAAGAAGAAGGAGAAGAAGAAGAAGGAGAAGAAGAAGATGAAGAAGTAGAAGAAGGAGAAGGAGAAGAAGGAAAAGAAGGAGAAGAAAGAGAAGAAGAGGAAGGAGAACAAGGAGAAGGAGAAGAAGGAGAAGAAAGAGATGAAGAAGAAGAAGAGGAAGGAGGAGAAGGAGAAGAAGAAGAAGGAGAAGATGAAGAAGGAGAAGAAGAAGACGCTGTATTTCCTGTGATGGTAGCTTGTGCTGAGCCAACAGACTTCGCAAAACAAAGCAAAGCTAGCACATGTAAGCATCCTGTTTATCGACGCACGGCACTCATGTCAAGAAAATAGTACATTTTCAGTTCAAAGTGTATCTAACATTATTCAAACCCAATGTATTACAAAAAGAGATGTGTAAACACAGTGTAGAGTCGCAGAGAAGTGAAATAAATGCAGAAAACCATGACGATAAACCAGACGCAGCTTCTTGTTTACTCTAGATTTATGAGGCGTTCCAGTTGTCGTCAGAGGTCAGAACTCAGAGTTTGGAGGGACGTTTTCTACGAGTTTCTGTGTTTGAGTTGTCAAGTGGGAAAAAACAAATTCCAGTATATACACAATAACAATTCAATCTAGTAATAAAAACTATAAAAGTGCAGAAATCAGCTAAAATGCAGGTCCATTTAACCCGATTTATTGAGCTGAACATTGGGTATTCCAATTCCCATCGGATATTTCCAGTTTATAAAACAATGTTTGGGAGTAAAGTTTTGTGTTGTTTACATTAGCTCTGTACAGACGTTTGCAACATAACCGTGTATTTAAAATGGAAAAAGCTCAAAGGCTGCACCGGAGCAGATTCACAGACAACGGGTCAAGAGTAAAGAGCAAATACAGGTCAAATAACACACGTACTGAAGCTGTCGGGTGTTTATCTTTCACCAAATACAGGGCACAGCCTCATTTGATTTTCTAACTCAGGTTCTGAAATTTCCTGTGAGTTTCCGAGCATAATTTCTGAGTTGGAATGGTGTTCCAGAGAAAATGTACAAGTCAGAACTTGAAAGATCTGAGCTCCGAGGACAACTGGAACACAGCATTCAGAACGACTCAGAGACACACGTGAACAGCTGAGATTGGCCTCATGATTAAAAAGTATAACTCATAACAATTTAGATTTTACTCATTAAGAAAACATTTGTTATGTTTGGGGGACGTCAGCTGCGATGCAAAGCCAGGCCCTTCACATGGAAACACAGGCCACCATCAACCAAACTGACAAAAAGAGCTCCAAGATTAATGGGTTTGGGTTATTAGCCAGTCGATACGTGCCTTGTCTTTCTGGGGTCCCACAGACGAGCTGGAGGAAGCCTGGAGTCCTTGGTTTCACTGCTGATCCTGTGATACAGCCTCAGGGTAAAGCAAACGAAAATGAATGGATGTCTGGGTCCTTGATTTTCAACCAGTGTGCCGAGGAACACTAGTGTGCCTTGAGGTTTTCCCAGGTGTGCCTTGAGTTCACAAATGCGGATGTAATTAACTCATTTACCATTTTGGAGTGTCCTGAGCAACTTCTGCACCGAAAAAGAACGCAAAACCGATTACTACTGCCAAATTTAAAGAACCAGACAGTGGCACAAACATTATTTAGCTTTTTTTTTAAACTAAATGGTCTGCTTTGATCATGTTTTAGTAGTGGAGTGCCGTGGTATCATTTAAACTTGAAAAGTGTGCCGCAACTCAAAAAAGGCTGAAAAACACTGGTCTGGATGATGCATAAATCAGAATAACAATCCTATATCATGCACAAGTCTGGCTTCGACTTGATATTTACTGCATCATAACTTGAAAATATCTTGGAAATATCTTGGAATCAGAGGCTTAGTGGCATAAAATATGTGACTGAAACAAAATACAGCTGCAGGTAAAGAGCATTTAGAAGAGTATGGGTCATTTAAGTGAACCCTTACGTTTGTTTTAATGTACGAATTGTAACTTTAGCTTGGCATTCGTGGACACAAACCCTCCTCAGAAGTTCTGCTCCTGGCCTTTTTAAACTCTGCACTTTGGCCGGTGGCTTTCTGGGATAAAAGCTGTGTTCTTTGAAAAGCTCTTCCTCTCCAGCCCATTATCTGCACTCATGTTAAAGCAAGTCTTAAGCTTCAATTATTGATGCTTCAGTAAAACCTTGTGCCACTGGTGCTACGGGAAAGTGTTCAGACCGAGACATCCGAAACGGATGAGTTGTTTAAAAGATTTGTTGAACCAGTTTGTTAAGTTGGAAAGCGGGCAAAATCTGCGACTTTGCTTTATTCTGCCAAATGACATTGTACACATTTAATATCGCTTCGTTTCAGCCAATAAAATTTAAATAAACAAGATGGATATGTTGTTGCTTTGCCTGAAATGTTCCACAGAATGAAATAAAACAAATTTATTCAAGAGCATGTTTTAGTTACGTAATTAAGGTATGTATTATTTCCAGTGTTTGTGGGATTAGAAAGTTGGTTTAAGTAGGGTGACCAGATTTTCAAAATGACAAACTGGGACACACCCGGGTTGGAGTGGGGATTAACGGTAAAACTGTAAAAAGAGCAGGTAATTATGTACATTATTATGCACTGGGTCCATTCATGGCTCATTCACATCTCACGAATTCCAGGATTTCAGTGTATAATGAGACAAAATTTGCGCATTCTGGTCATTTTCAAGAACAGTCTTCTCTATTTTGGCTAAAGAAATGGCAATTGAGTCCTCTTTTTATTGTTGGCCGGTATCAAATTGGTCAAAAACTGGAACAACTTTGGACGTGTCTTGTGTAAAACTGGGACAAAAAAATGGTTTCGCACACATCTGCTGGGACATGGGACACAGGGCTCAAAACTGGGACTGTCCCGGGTAAATAGGGACATCTGATCACCGTATAAGGCGTATAAGAGGCGATCGTTGTGTAATTGCTGGTAAAGTCCTTGCCGCTTACGACGTGGCGGTGATCAATCGTCCAGGTTAAATGTCCAGCTGACGGATGATGGAGCGAGGGGGGATTTCACCCTGGAGCGCAGACCCTGGACAGTTCAGAGCCCCCTCAGTTTAAGACTATTAATCCTCACAAAGCCCTGCACAGCGACCTCATTGTACAGGGTCAAAGGTCACGCGGCCACTACAGGAGCTGGACTGGAAGAGTAATGTGGGGAATAGCACGTGGATATGATATAATATGGGCCACATTTGTCATTTTAAGTGTTAAACTAATGTAAGACATACTGTATATTATTGCTGTGTTTCAGAACATTGTCCTTTGTAGTTTAAAGTAGAACTAAGTAACATTTTTACCTTATTAAATGTCTTTGTAAATCTGTGTGGTGGTTGTAAATGTATTTTTGTCGTCTCCCCCAGCTGTCTCTGCACAAAAAAACATTTTCTGACTCCCTTCTGAGAAACCTTGGCTCTCTTTTTTATATTTGGCGACATGAAATGATTTTGTATGTGATTGTACTTGCTTATTTCAATAAAAACGGAGGGGGAGAAAAAGAAAGAAAGAAAAAAAAACCTTTTGGTATCTTTTTATTGGTAGTGTATTTGTGTATTTTCACAAGACACCAGCAGGGGGAGCGCTTTTGCCGAAGTTATTTAGTTCTGCTTTAAAGTGAACATAAAATGCATTTTTGTGGTTTTTAAACATGCTTTTGATTATCTTGACATTAATATTTCTCGTTAACTATCTTAAAACAGTGTCTACAGATGGAAAACACACTTTAAACGCTTCAAGTGCGGTACTTAAGCCTTGGAGTGGCCTTTGGTGTAAGTAGTGGGAATGAACAATGAAAAAATAAATAGATTAAGCCATTAAACAACGTGACTGCAAGCTAATAGATCCATGTGTTTGTTAAGAACACAATTTGACCGAAGAAGTGCTCAGAACGAGTCCGGTGATGGTTTGTCGACTTAAAAACGCGCAGGAGGAAGTAACTATACAGGGAAAGTTGAAACTGAGTATTTCTGAGGCCCAAAGCAAGACGAACAGGATTAATGGGAAAAAAGCATGAATAAAGCAAATAAACTTGTGGTATGTTTTTTGGTGCCAAGATAACGATATAACAAGCTCAAAAAAAAAAAAAAAATACAGTAGATACCGAAATGTGGAGGTTATGGAGAGACATTCTTTACCCGGAAAATGCTCCTCAAATTTTTCCGACTTGACTTGTAGAATTACGAGCAGCACACCAGATAAAACGTGTTTGTTTGCTTTTCTTGGACCTATGTTTGGTCCGTGGAGCTTTTGTTTTTCCTCAAATTAACTTTATTTTGTAAAATGTAAACTGAAAGTAGTTTCTCTGTTGGTGCTCCGACTGTGCAGAGTTTAGCTAGCTTATTTGCTCCCGCCAGTGAGAGATATAGGACACTTCAACTGCCGCACGACCATTATTTTCCCCATGTTTATTTAATGAGAGAAAGGTAATGAGTTCAACTGTGTGATCCCAAAGTGTGTGTCAGTGATAAAAGTGAGCGTAACGGCAGTGTTCCTGTTGTTTATCTGGTTTTCTACAACTGTTTACTTGATTTTCTTATTCTAGCCATTCTAGTCAGATCCAAACTAAATATACTGCAGAGTTATAGACTTTTATACTTGTAATCAGCGTTTTCACATTTTTGTTGTGTTTTGAGCTTTTACAAGAGCAAAAGTCATTATTCTGCATTGACTCTCATGCATTTTTGCCACTAAAATTCAGAATGCTGTGATGTCACCTGCATAAACTCGATGGGCTCCTCCAAGGACATTTACACTTTCTTAAATTAGAAAGAACTACTCATCGCAAACTAAAACAAAAAGCAACCTTGAAAGAAATCCATTCCAGTTTTTGAGGGAAATGTTTTCAGTGTAAGACATTTTCATCTTAAGTTTAAAGTGCTTACGACAGTTTGGATTTAACTAAAATGTAGAGGTTAAATTAATCTATTTAAAATGTTGCTAATCAATAAACACATTTAATACTGGTTTAGCCATTTTTTTTAGGTTTGTAACTTTACTTCCTGTTTGTTAATGATGACATCACAGTAGGAAATAACCAAGCAACCATCCTGTACACTGCACAATTAAAATATATGTGAACATTTTGTTGAATTATGGTTTAAAAGGTCAAAAAACTTGTGTAAATTACGCATAACCTTCGCATGGAATGAGAGTTGAGCATCCCTAAGTGTGTGACGTCATCAGTTTGTTTTTACTTCCCGCAGTTTTCTCCACAAACGGCTACTTGATTGGTTTAAAACTATAATTCATATTCACAACAGCTATCACTACAAATTAGAAAAAACAAAACAAAACTATCATACGCACTTTAACCCAAGCAGTAGAGGTTTTTGGGGAAAAATATCTGCCAAAATAAAGAAATAATCATAAAATAAGTCGGTCTAACCCCGACTCTCGCGGGCCGTCCATTAGCGCTCATGAGGAAGAGAGGAGTAACCTACAAAGCCGAGTCCTTCACTTATGAAACATTGATGGTGCCACTTCAGTCGTCTCTCTGTGACCTGCTGCACACGGCCCACCGCTCACTCACTCGCCCTCACCCCCCTCTCCCTTTTTATCTCCCGCCTCACCTCTCCATTTCCCCGTCTCTCTCTTCAACCCTCCCCCCTCTCTCCTTTCTGTCGCCGTCTTTTCATTCTTCTCACTCCTCTCTTCCTCCCCCGTTCTCTTTTTTTCTTATTGCCTCCTCTTTCTCTCTTTCCTTCTCTCTCTTCCCAGCTTCCTCCCCTCTCGCTCTCTCTCTCTCCTTTCTGTCACCGTCTTTTCATTCTTCTCTTTCTCCCTCTTTCTCTTACTGTCTCTTCTTTCTCTCTTTCCTTCTCTCTCTTCCCAGCTTCCTCCTCTATCTCTCTCTCTCTCCTTTCTGTCGCCGTCTTTTCATTCTTCTCACTCCTCTCTCCCTCCCCTCTCTCTTCCACTCTCCCTCTCTTCCATCTCCCTCTTTCTTCTGCTCTCTTTCTCCTTCTACCTCTTCACTCTCTCTCCCCCCTCTTCCGCTCTCTTCTCTCCTCCTTCTCTCCTCTTCCTCTCTCCCTCCCCTCTCTCTCTTCCACTCTCCCTTTCTTCTGCTCTCTTTCTCCTTCCACCTCTTCACTCTCTCTCCCCCCCTCTTCCTCTCTCTCTTCTCTCCTCCCTCTTCTCTCCTCTTCCTCTCTCTCTCCCCTCTCTCTCTTCCACTCTCCCTCTCTTCCAATCTCCCTTTCTTCTGCTCTCTTTCTTCTTCCACCTCTTCACTCTCTCTCCCCCCTCTTCCTCTCTCTCTCCCTCTTCTCTCCTCTTTCTTCTCTTCCTCTCTCCCTCCCCTCTCTCTTCCATCCTCCCTCTCTTGTGCTCTCTTGCTCCTTCCACCTCTTCACCCCCCCCTCCCACTCTCCCTCTCTTCCACTCTCCCTCTCTTCCTCTCTTCTGCTCTTTTTCTCCTTCCACCTCTTCAGTCCCCTCTCCCTCTCTTCCACTCTCTCTCTCTCTCTCTCTTCTCTCTTTCTCCCTCTCTCTCCTTCCACCTCTTCTCTCTTTAACTCTCTCTCCCTCTTCTCTCTTTCACTCTCTCTCCCTCTCTCTCCTTCCTTCTCCCTCTTCTCTCCTCTTCCTCTCCCCCCTCTCCCTCTCTTCTTCTCTCTTTCACTCTCTCTCCCTCTTCTCCCTCCCCTCTCCCCCTCTCCCCCTCTCCCCCTCTTCCACTCCACTGGTGCTCAGCTGTGGTGATGGAGCACAGAGGCTTATACCTGCTGACCCACATTAGTGCGGCCCGGCTTTGCTCTGCACAGAGCTCCAGACCTCGAGCTGGTCCTTTCAGAGAATCCAGCAGAAAGTCGCACTTAACAACAGCAGCAGCTCGGGCTCCTCTCACGCACCGGAAAAAATAATAAATATATAGACGACACGACACAACGCAATCAAATCAAAGTCACAGATGAAGTGGATGCAATTTTCTAATGACAGAGAATGCATTTATCGTGTTATTAGGAAAACCTCTGTATGTTTATATTTCAGTTCAATGTTAAAGCTCCTGGAGTTGTTTACAATGTGCACTGAATAAAATCCTACTTTTTAAACACATTTCACTAATTTTGCAGCAATTTGATTTTTTTTCTTTAACGGTGCCGTCCTGATATATATACTTAGAATTTTTGGACATGATTTGAATAGTTCTAAATGCTTTTGTGTTGTTGTTTTTTTATATATAATAATAATAATAATAATAATATATAATAATAATTCAACATAATTGGTCAGGAATAAAAATATAAATGTAAAATGTTCAGGATCTAAAAACAATAATGAATCCACATTAGTCACACCATTTTAACCAATATATTATTATTTTAAATGTTATTTATTTATTTTTTGCAGTGTGAGCATAACCAGGCCCTGTCATATGAATTCCTGTGATATTTGTGAGTTCACAAACTCTTGAGAATCCATGTGGGCGTGTCCTGCTGTCAGGGCTGCACCGGCCACTGTGTGTGGACCAATCACAGCGCTGCATTGTGGTTTGGGTCAAATTTACCTTATTCTGCCCCGCCCACTTCTGCCGTTTTTTGCACTTTTGTTGTAAACGCACTTCTGTTTGACGAGAACTCCGTTGAAGCTAATGACGAACGAGGGAAAAGTCTCGCCGCTAAAATGTTACATAAAGTAGATTGATTTGTGTAAAATGTTTAATGAACACGAGCAACAACAAGTCAACAACGCACCGATTTCCTGGTCAGTCTGAAAACGGCTTTTTAGTCCATGTAGAACTTATTTTCTGTTGAGCTCGTCTGCTCCATGTAAACTAATACAACGGAAACAAGACGGCGGCGCGTGCGGCAACTTCAGGAATAAGGTGAATAGACGAACCTAAACAAACACGGCGGCGTCGATGGACATACTTTGCCCTATTTCAACACATTTACAGACTATTTTGCTTTTGAAAACGTGCCATAGAAGTGCTTTGTGCATTTGAGGACGAGGAAGAAGTCTGTGCTTTTCTCTCAACTGGATTTCTTGATTTCTCGGCTTGTTCCGCTTTTGCGACGCTGCGACCATCATTTCAAATGTTCATCATGACGTTACCCATTTTCCCAAACGACGTCAACGGGCTCTGTCCAGATTGATAATGTGTAGAACTAATTCAGAGTGATTCACACATCAATCTGGAGTGAGCCAGGTTACTGTGAGCAAAATTAAATTCAAACTAAACGATTCTCAAAAATTCAAACCAAGTGTCATCTCACAAAGTTCATGGTTTTCAAAGTGCACCAGGACTAGATCGAGACTTAATCCAGACTAAACCCGGTCTGAAAGTGAGGACTAAATCTGAAAAAGTGTAAAAAAAAAAACAGGACAGCTAGACTAAAACGGACTATTACCAGTTTTATGGACTATATACTGTATAATTGTATTTAATTGAACTGCAAACAAAACACTGTGAACCAGAACTGCAAACGCACCATCATTAAGAAGCCCACGCACCACAGTTTGAGAAACACTGGTTCAACACGATCAAGCAGAAAGATGAAAAATAGCGTTGTGTTAAAACGACTGGCCCAGAAAAGAGCTCAAATTATGTCTGTAATTATGTAAAACAGCATTATCTAAGAGCAATTTGATAAACCACATAGAAAAAGATCAAAGAAATGATTCTAAACCATTGAAAACATGCACTTTATGGACATGGTCTGTGACGCAGAGGATGTTGTATTTTGATTTTTTGTATCGGCAAAAAGGCAGAAGCGCAGTCAGAAATGCTCCTTTCATCTCCACAAACTTACACTGACGTCTTCCTTATTGAGAGACGCTGAAATGAACGCCCCAGATTTTATAAAACTTGAGAATTGAGCTGTTACTACGCTATAATTTAATAAGAAGTGTTTGAGTCGATATCTCTGGACGTTTTTTAATGATTTTTGGAATCAAGAACAGCCAAAGCGAATATTTGAGCATGAAAAAGCTTGTTACGGGCGGCTAAGATGCAATTTACTGACTAAAACGTTTGATAATTTGTTGAAAGGTTAAGTGTTTTGTTTTTTAATTAAACTTATATTCTTTCAAAGTGTTTTCTTGCTTGAAAATACCTTGAAAATCACTCATTCTTAGTGGGATCGCTCCTCCACAGATCTGACCTGTAACATGGCCTGGTGTCGAGACGTTTAATGCTATACTGTGGAACATTACAGGCAAAACATTTACACATATGTATAACAGAACATTTTAATATTAAGGGACTACTTTAGATTGAATTATTCAAAAAAATATGCCTGTAGAATATTTTCTCTTGTGTGTTAAATTTTCTTAAAGTCCATATGACAGGTTCTCAAAATGTTCTAATTATGACTTAGATTGCTGGGAGGGCACCTGTGGCAATTATTTATTATAGTTTTACATCAGTGAAGTTGCAATTTGTGATGAAATGTAGAAAAACGGGGGTCCCTCTGTGATGTCATCAAAAAGCGACGCACCACTGAAAACACAGAGACAATTTACACACAACGGACACAATTTTTTAACGTTTTTTGAAGCTGCAGTTCCAGCGGAGATTTTGATAAACAAAAGCTTAAAATCGCAAGAAGTGTGTAATTCTAATAAACAGTCTCTCTACGTACATGATGTCATCAAAAAGCGACATACCGTTTTAAACACAGATACAATTTACAGACAGCTGACACATTTTTCTGATGGTTTAAACTGTTTCTCAACAAAATAAAGGGGATTATCAGGTACTATTAAGTGTCAAATCATAACTATTGTGTATTTTATATGGATTTTGGCCCTTGTTTTCAAAATGGTTGCTAGGTAACAGTTGCGGCATTACCTCTAGCTGTGTCATATTTGCTGCTCATGTTCAACCAGGAAGTAACATTATAAACATTACAAAAACTGTCAAACTGGGGACAAATGGGCAAAATGTTTAGTAAAATCCTAAATATAATCATGTCGTGGTCACGTTTCGCTCAAATGTGTCGTGGAACTTGTCGTATAGACCAGTGGTTCCCAACCTTTTTTGTCTCGTGTACCCCCTAAGCTTTGTCTCACACTCAGGAGTACCCCTTAACTTGAGTTTTAGCAAAATAAAATGAGTTTAGTAGTCGCATATTATAAATTATTATTATTATCTACACATTTTTAGTTGATTTATGGTCCAATATACTACAAAAAGATGCTAAATTTCGAACAAATGACACTTTTAAAATTCAAATTAAAGTACATTTCATCTTCTTTTAAAACCGGAAACCAATTCAAGTACCCCCTGGTAATGGCTCATGGACCCCTTGGAGTCCCTGTACCCCTGGTTGGGGAACACTGGTATAGACTTTAAGGCAGGATTATCAACTCGCTCTGTCTGTTTACAAAAATGCGAATATACGATGGATCCTATAGCGATTCCCGTTTGGTAAGTCTTACAGCATTCTAGCAGTGAACGTCTCGTGTGCACAGCTTTAAATCCTGTCTTCAGATCCATCTTTAATGACTCCTCAGACTCCTCGTGCGTTTGGATAAGCACTCGCTCCTCCTGACTGTATGTATCTCTAAATATAGCGGCTCGTGTTTCTTCCCGGGCCGCAGCTTCTGTAGGAGACTCTGTGGGCGTCGAGCGGGAGGTGGGCGGGACTGAGGAGACCAGCTCACACTTTACACTGCACTCTAAAACAGGGCTGTTCAACTGAAGGCCCGGGGGCCAAATCAGGCCCGCCAGGGGATACGAGCTGGCCCTCAACCATCTTCAAAAATATGGAAAATATTTTAGCTCTTGTATTTGGTTTAGTCCTAGTTTAGACCTGGTTTAGACTTGGTTTTATCATAGTTTAGTCCTGGTTTAGACCTGGTTCAGCCGTGGTTTAGTCCTGGTTTCAACCTGGTTCAGTTCAGTCCTGGTTTAGTCCTGGTTTCAACCTGGTTCAGTTCAGTCCTGGTTTAGTCCTGGTTTCGACCTGGTTCAGTTCAGTCTTGGTTTAGACCTGGTTTAGACCTGGTTCAGTCATGGTTTAGACTTGGTTCAGTCCTTGTTCAGTCCTGGTTTAGTCCTGGTTAGAAATGGTTCAGTCCTGGTTTAGACCTGGTTTAGTCCTGGTTTAGTCCTGGTTAAGTCCTGGTTTAGTCGTAAATTCGTTATTATTAAATGCAGACAGCATAGAGGTCTAATGTTAGTCAAAAAGGGCTGCTTTAACGAAATACTCTTTGATGGAAAACACAAAACTTTGTAATTTACACCTAAAGTCAAGTACCACAGCTTTAAGAAAATAATACATCCCAAGAAGTAAATACACTTAAATTTATGAAAACTATTAAACAAAATTCAAACAAAATTCAAAATAGGTATTCTTAAATCCAGTCAGATGCCTTGTCCACAGTGTGTAGTTGGTTTAGGCTGCAGAGGTTCATTCCTGTGCACATGACTTCACACTGGGCTCTGAAAACACCGGGATTAAAGGACTCTGATGTGTCTGAGAGGACGAGCTCACAGCAGGAAAAGGACTAGAATTACACTGTTACACACCACTGGGGCTGCAGTCCACTGAAGAAACTCTTGGTCGACTAAAGACCTGCCCTATCGACCGATTAGTCGACTACAAGGGGCTGTGGCAAAAATATTTGAAAACTATAAAGTATCTCCATGTATTTGACCCAAACTGCACTCAAAAGAACACAACTGCACAGGAATGCATGCTAAAACAACTATTTATACAGAAAAGTACTCAAAGTATTTATATGTTATATGTCCAAAATCTTCACATAACTCACTTGTTTTTGGCATATATATAATTTTAATCTCAATAAAATGATTAGCCAAATAAAAATCTTGGTTGACTAAGAAACCAGTGACCGATTATTCGACTAAACGACTAAAGCACTACAGTCCTTCACACTACAGTACTACACCTACAGTTTGACCACACTGGGTAATGATTTTTGTGTGAATTCTTTCTCCCCTGACAGCATAAAATGAGAAATTATTATAAGTAGCAAATACTAAGTGACACAAAGGGCTGTAGTCGCACTGACAAAAGCTCTCAAAACTATAAAGTATCCACAAGCTCAAGTGAATGAGTAGGAAAAACACAACTCATTTATAAAAAACAAACAAACTTGTGAACAATACATTTAATTGAAAAAAAAAAAAAAAAAAAAAAGGAAACCCGCTGATTTATGTTTTTAACTCCAGCTAAAATACTCCATGCCTACTCCTTTCTGCTCTGGTCCATAAAAAATCTTAAAATCTCAATTACTCGGTCAGTGTTGTCTTAGTCAACCAAAACCTGCATAACTCGACTAATCATTTTATTCAGATAATACGGATTTATATGAGACAATTAATATCCATTATTTTTCATTATTC
The DNA here is from genome assembly GCA_019453435.1 of Rhinogobius similis. NCBI lineage: Eukaryota > Metazoa > Chordata > Actinopteri > Gobiiformes > Gobiidae > Rhinogobius > Rhinogobius similis. Next base: position 14,520,874 of record CM033620.1, on the reverse strand, counting down.
ATTCACTCCACATCAGGTTTTGTTCATGTACTGTTGTAGCCACAGCCGCCTGGGGCAGACTGATGGAAGTGACCACCACAAACCACACACACCACATACTGGACAAAGTGGGCACAAACATCCACATCAGACCATGCACATCTGAGCTTTTCACAAAGATTATTTTTCTAATTCAAGTCGTTTTTGCTCATGCTGATCTTTTTTTGCTTTGCAGTGCAGCTGGAGTTCAGAGTCTGAGTCCGACCTCAAGACAGCTCTGACCTGTGGATGAACCACGAGCGCTACATCGAGTTAGCCACACGCAGAAGGCCAAGGGTTCAACTGCTCCGACTCACATGCTGCTGTGTCCTTCCTCTACATGTTAGTCAGAACTACTTTAGCTGAAATGTTGAAAACATTTGAGGAAAATACGTACAAAGAAAAAGCCTTCTCTCTGTTAGGGATTCAGTCCCAATCAAAATCAGAATAATTATATCTAAGTTTTAATCAAGAGGAGGACAAATAATAAAAGGATCGATTTAACAATCACTGAAACACGAGTATCAATGTACAATTAAAAAATGCTTGCACGTTTTTGTGTTAACGTTAGCTTGTGTGATTGTAATTGTATTCTTCATATTAGATCAAACGTGAAAGCGTCTGAAATGAAATTAAAATACACCTTACTTATCACTAGTCTAACCATGTCCACGTGCTTCTGTTTGTATCGTCCGACGCGCGTTCACGCGGCTCACACACGTTTACTGTGACGTCACTCAATATAAAAACTGTAATTTCAGTGACTTTCCTTCTATTTTATTTAAATACTGAAAATAATTAAGTGTTGTCTGCAATTTTAATATGCAATTATACAAAAAGTGGCTGCAATACCTCACCACTAATGGTAAATGGTCACATATTTATACAGCGCTTTTCCACCTTCGAGGCACTCAAAGCGCTTTACATCAAGGAACCATTCACCCATTCACTCACACATTCACACACCAGAGTACGCAAGAGTGCCCAAGGACACAACGGCAATATTGACCTGCTGGAGCAATTTCACCGCCAACCTGTGGGTCAGTGGATCTGACCGCTCAACCGAGGATGTTTATGTCAGGAGCAGGATTCGAACCGCTGACCTACGGATCAGAAGACAATCTCCTTGCCGACTGAGCTACAGCCTCCCCACTGAGCTACTGCCGCCCTTAGCTCGCGGAACCAGGGGGCGTGCCTTATCCATTTAATTTAATAGATCCATGTGTTAGACTTAAGATTACTGTATCATGTGTGTAGCATGTACGGTAATTTTGATGCTAATTGCTAATATAAAACATAAACAGAGCTACTCGTGCTAATATTTCCTAACTCTGCTCTGGTGCTATACAAGCGTGATCGAGTAGTTTCTGTCGCCAAAACTGCCCTGGTTTTTCACAGTTTGTGATGTTTCGAGGCTAATGCTAACTCTCCCATTGAAAACGCATTGGCGCTAATGTATAAAACTGTACCAGCCTCTAGAATGCAGACGTAGTTTACAAACACTGGAGGAGTCTTTGCCAAATATTGTGGAAAATACCAAAGCAATCACAAACAAAAAGCCACACACTGCACCTTTAATATACCGTAAATGCGACCATGTACTGTAGCGATGATGTTTAACACGCTAACCTCAGAAATACAAGGCTAAATGTTCTTTGTAAACTAACTTTTATACGCAAACGTAGCTGTTTTTAGTGACAGATCTCTGGAGTAAACTGTGAGCAGACTCGGAGTGCAGTCATGTATAATTTATCTGCACTTCCTTTTCTTCACACTCACAAAGACACTCACACCTCGCCTCATTAGTGCTACGATCGGACACCGACACTCGGCCAAATCCTCAGACAAAAAAGGCTAACAAGAGGACACACAACTGAGACTTAGAACTAGGGCTGGGCGATACGGCAAAGAAATGTTATCACGATTTTCTTGGAGCCAGATTATGATTTTGATTTGATCACGATTCCTGTTCAATTTGTTTTTTTTTTTCAATTGCCTATTGACCTTATTCCGGAAGTTGCCGTACACGCCGCCGTCTTGTTTCCGTTGTATTAGTTTACATGGAGCAGACAAGCTCAACAGAAAATAAGTTCTACATGGACTAAAAAGACGTTTTCAGACTGACCAGGAAATCGTTGCGTTGTGACTTGTTGTTGCTCGTGTTCATTAAACATTTTACACAAATCAATCTACTTTATGTAACATTTTAGCGGTGAGACTTTTCCCTCGTTCGTCATTAGCTTTAACGGAGTTCTCGTCAAACGGAAGTGCGTTTACAACAAAAGTGCAAAAAACTGCAAAAGTGGGCGGGGCAGAATAAAGTCAATAGTCGAGCTGCACAATTTAGAAAAAAAAAATTTCCCTATTTTCTGACCAGTGTGATTGCGATTAGATTTATGATTTATGTTTTAATAATAGGATTCTGTTCAAATTCACATTTTAAACACAATTTTGTCACTTTTATTTGTGTTTTTGTTGCTTTCAGTCGGGTCTTTGTCACGTTTGTTGTTTCTAGGTACGTTTTTGTCCCTTTTGAATGCATTTTTATCACTTTTGGTTGCGCTTTTGTGGCTTGTTTCAGAACATGATCCAAAACTACAGTGTGAGCATTTTTTATTAAAATCAAGGCAACACATTTTGTTGTTTGTGGAAGAAATTAGTCTTTGTGATTTGCCAATTGCATCCATCAAAGTCGTGATTTTGTGTGGTTTTTATTTAATTGTGCAGCTCTGGCCTTTAAGAGGTAAATAAAGTCATCTGCTCAGAGGCTTCAGAGGCTAAACAACAGGAGAAAAAGTGTGTTTGAACAGACAGCTGCATTAAAGACACAAACAGTCAATCACGATACGACGATTTCACAAAAATAGCAGAATGTCACTGGGACGAACTCACGATTCCATTTTTATCACTGTATCGCCCCCGCCCTACTTAGAACCCACAAACAGTTATGATATGTAATACTATAAACATGTTTGGTTAGTCGTATAACGTGGCTTACTTAATTGTAGTTTGGTAGAATCAGATCAAGACATTTAAATTGACATTTTGGGGGAAAAAACTAAATAAAAACAGGAACAAGGTGATGTTAAATAGAAGAAAACTATAATAAGAAACAATTATGTGTACATTTTGGACATGACATTATTGAAAGATAAGATAAATACAGTAAAAAGTACCTTTGGTCAGTTGTTTGGCCAATTTACCAAGACACCTGAACAAAAATTAGCAATAGTTTGGACACCCCAGCTTTAAGACATAAGGTTAAAGCTGGGCTATTTATTCCGCAGAATTAATCGATTTTGTTTCCCTCCCCAGAAAGTGTTTTGTATGAGCAGGCCTTTGTGGAAGAATCAGATCTCTACACACTGTCTTCACCTAATTATTTAACATTTTAAGAAAGATATTTAAATATAATAATATGTACCTCCTTATTTCAGTTTGAAAATGAGGTATTCAAGCTTTAAGGCACTTTTTACTGTTTTGAAACAAGAAAAACAGAACTTCACGCACCCGATGTTTTTGCACGTAATAAAGTAAAATCTGTTTTGTCCCAGCGCAGATTTATTTGTAAAAGCATGTATTCAAGTGAAAATGAGACCACAGCGCTTTCTCTACATCGTTTTATTCTACGAGAAGCCGGAAGTGCGTCGCTAGCATGCTAACGTTTGTCAGCTTTATCCGGGTCGGTGAATATTTATGATGCTGGGGCTGCGTTAGAAAAAGTGAAAGTGATACATGTGACTGATGTAAAGACTTTAAAATAAACTAGTTCTGTTTTTCATGTTTCAAAACAGTAAAAATCAGGTACAGCCCCTTTAATGCAACCTTTTGTGTCTCGAGTACCCCCTAAGCTTTGTTTTACACTCAGAGTACCCCCTTAACTTGAGTTTAGGGCAAATAAATGGGTTTACTAGTCGAATATAGTCAGTTATTACTATTATATTTTTATTTTGATTATATGTATGATCCAAGATGCTCCAAAAGATGCAAAATTTACAACTAATGACACTTTTTTATTCAGATAAAAGTACATTTCATCTTCATTTGAAACTTGAAACCATTCCAAGTATCCCCTGGTAATTCCTCACGTACCCCTTGGGGTCCCCGTACCCCTGGTTGGGAAACACCGCTTTAATGTGACAAGTTTGTGGAGCCAATCGAAAACAAATAATGACGAGATCAAAAGGAAAAAAAAGTAATTGTTCATCATGACACATTTTGTTGTTTGTGGAAGAAATTAGTCTTTGTGATGTGCTAACTGCATCCACTGAAATTGTGATTTTGTGTCGATTCGGTGTAATTGTACAGCTCTGGCCTTTAAGAGGTAAATAAATTCATCTGCTCAGAGGCTTCAGAGGCTAAACAACAGGAGAAAAAGTGTGTTTGAACAGACAGCTGCTTTAAAGTACAAATGGAAAAATGTAATTGTTCATCATGAGGGGGTGAAAAACATGATTCATTTTTGTTTTTGTCACATCGTCCAACTCTAGTTTACGTTCCTCAGATTAAACGGCACAGTAGAACCCCTCCTTCCATAATTCCATTAGCCTGCAGCTGCCCCATAGAGTTAGCACCGCGCTCACAGCATCAGAGGCTCTTTACACTGGAGCTGACGCCGCTAACGCCGCTCTCTTTTGTGTCACTTCCTGTAGTTCTGGCATCAAAGAGACGCAGCTGTGGAGTGAGAGCGTCTCGTCTATTCAGCCTCAGCATCTGTGGGCCCCGCCAGGCCCCGCCAGGCCCCGTCAGCGCTCACATTTACAGGGTACTCCACCGAAACTGGCATTCGTCTGATCAAAGACGCTTGCGGTTATTCAGCAGATCGAGAGTGATGTCGTAAAATACAGTGTCTGTTACTACGAGGCGAATAAAGTCATACTACTGTTTTATATAAAATTACACTCGCATATTTATGTTTACGTTTAAGTCTATGGAAGATAATTAGTTCCATTACATTTAGAATTTTAAATACTTGTCAACTTTTAAATACATTGATTTTTTTTAAACCCTGAAAAACATATTTGAATTTTGTACATTTTGAATTTCTGTCTGATTTTTTGTTTGTTTGGTTTTGTTTTTTTCAGTTCAAAACTTTTAAATATTCAAGCCCTCAAATTCAACAGTTTAAATTCAGAGTGTACAAATAGCAGTGACTTTAAGCAAAAAAAAAAATCGATCCAATTGAATGAATCTTTTTTTTCACAGTGAATTTGACTCACTGTTGACTTTAATGATTTTTTACCAGGACATTTGTTCATTTAGGATTTTTAAGAGAGTGGGCTCAGATTTAGCCCAGATGCAGCCTAAATCCTCCACAACGCTAGCGTCACCTGCTGTGTTTTTACATCGACAGAACAATCTGTAATGCCAAGTCAACAACGTCTGATTGGACACAGGTTGAGACTTAAATTAGTTTAAAATGTACATAATTCACCAGGAAATGAAGACGGGAATTTTTTTTTTTGCCCACGCCCCTTAATATGACGTATATGGACTTAAAAATTAACTTTTTTTTTACACATTTACAGTAAAAATACACTTTTTATCTCACTATAGTCACTTACTGTATATAACAATACACTTAAGCCACTTTATTTGACATTTTTACTATTTATTCCCAGACAGCCACCTACTGTAAATAAGAGTGTGCACTTTATACTTTATATTGTATTTTTATTACCATGTTTATTTATCCTATTTTTATTGCATGCGCCTATTTCACTCATTCCTGTTCTAAACTGTGTGTTGCAACATTGAAATTTCCCCATTGTAGGACAAATAAAGGATCTCTTATCTTATCTTATCTTAAAAATAAGGCAGACCGTCAGCCCCTTAAAATGACAATAAAATAAAATAAAATAAAAACTCAAAAACAAGCAAAACAGTCTGGGTCAAACTGTAAACACGTCAAACCTTCTCAAATTCACGTTCATTCAAATTCATGTCATGTCAGATGTGATCTACAGCACCTGCAGCCATTTTGGATCTGACGTAAACAAACGTAAACTCCAACGAAAAGTGCATCAACAGTTCAAATATCACAACAAAAGCACAGCAGCATGTTTTAAAACTCGAATTTTTATGCATAAACTGCTGATATATTATTAGCATTTGTGATTAGCATACAGGTCAAATATAATAAACAACTGAAGCTGATTGGTGTTGGAAATCTTAAGCGTGAGTGACCAAAGTGCTGCCCGGAATATTCTTTAAGTTTTATGTGATTTTGAGCGATGTCTCTGCCCGTTAGAAGTCCATGAAAAGCCGTTTGACAAATCCATTATGACGACGCTGAACGCCATGAGATCTATGACATTATCTGAGTGACTTTAGGGACAAAAAAACAATTCTCATTTCACTTTTAACTAAATGTTTTCCTTTAATGTGGTGTAAGCCTAAAGTGTAATAGACCCTTTAAAATGTGATGTCATCAAAATTCCAGAATGGAAGCGATTGGAGGTAAAATGAAGTAAATGACTGTCAATTTTTCAACGATTTGCTCACATTAGATCTAAATTGTGCTGGTTTTAAGTGTTTGTGTTGGAAAAAAGCAACACATTTGAATTTCCAGGGTAGAAAGGTCAGTTAGTTTGCTTTTCTATCACAAACGATGGACAAAATACTATTTTCTAGCCTTAAAATTGTATTTTAGCTTCAAATTAACCTAATTTATGGAATAGTATCTGATATATCTCTAGATAAAATGAAAAATGATTGTGGGCTCAACATTTCTGTGAGTATTTTTCCACTAAAACCCATAAATCTGGATTGTTCCTTCATCAAAAATGCAAAGAGTTTATCATAATTTCCTAAAACACAATGTAAAATACAATAATAAATGTGTTTAAAGGGCCCATGACAGGTCGGGCTACTCATTTAACCAAAATGTAGTTCAGATAAACATATTTCAAAATTAGCTAAAATTCTTTACAAATTTTACACCGTTTTCGCAATTTTTAGAATTTTAATTTTACTTCCTGGTTGTAAATGATGACATCACGCTAGGAAATTACCATAGCAACAACACTGTAAACTGGGCCAAAACTCATTTAATGTCACATTTTTTTGATTTGACAAATAAAAATAAATGTGAACACCTTTATTTTGTTGAATTTATGTTTAAAGGGTCAAAAAAGTAGTTCATTTTGTGTAAATGATGTATAATCTTTGTCTCCCCAGTGTGATGTCATCAGTTTGTTTACTTCCTGTAATTTTCAACAGGTTTTTCAACTTTTTTCCACAAACAGTGACCTGATTGGTGTAAAACTATCATTTCTATTTACAACAAGTATTAATACATTGAATAAAGTCAAAATTAGAAAATCATAGAAACCCGTCATACGCACTTTAAAGCAGCTCTGATGTCACTCACACGTGTCTGAGGCTTTTTATTTTCCAAAATCATCTAAATTTTTCATATTTAGTGATATTCTGAGGCTAATCCCAGTTCCTCCAGTGAAATCCCAGAATGCTCCACTTCCCTTTTGCCTCCGTTCAGAGTGTTTTTGCACAGACTCCTGAAGGCTCTGTGGTCTTGGGCCTGTGAAGCCTTCACGTCACACACATATAATGTTTGTGATGGTCAGGTTTGGGAGCGAGGCTAAATATAGACGGTCAATGCTCCGAGTGACACAGAGGGACGTGGCTGCTCAAACCTGACAGATCTTCAGAAGGGATTACCAAGAAAGGTTTCCACGTCTGTCTTTAATCTGGTCGTCTGTGAGATCTTTTCTTTGTTTTTCACTCAGATCAAAACAATGAAACTTTAGATTTTAATTTGTTCAGTGAATTCAATTGATTTTATTATTATTTTCACCTTTCATACATTCATTCTGTCAAGATTATTATTATTATTATTTATATACCAGTGGAGTGTGATTCTCCATATGATTGTCTTGTTATTTGTATTTTATTTCCAAATATATTTATAATGTAAATTTTGCATTTTGCTTAGATTAAAAATGGGTTATTTCAGTGAGAAGACGTGTACAAAATCAAACAAAATAAAAACAAACACGGTGCAACGATGACAGAAAACAAATATAAAATAAAATATGTGTACTTTGTAAATTATGTCAAAATCTCGAGACACTGCAGACAAAGCTCTTTTTTTGTGCTTGTTTTTCAGTTTTTTGTTTTGGTAAGTTATCTCTCTGAACACATCAGCTTCCACGTGAAGACCACAAATGTCCAATCTGCTCCTAAAGATGTTTTACTGTTTCATTGAATCCACTTCATCCATAGATTTCTCTGGGACGTTGTAACTTCAAAGGCTGTTTTCTTAAAATGCATTTTTCTTCCAGAGAGACATAAAGATCAGCCTTAAAGTAGATCCCACAACAAACTGTACAATCTGGACTCAACAAGATTTTGACGAAACGTACAAAAGGATTTGTTGACATCTAATTCTAAGCCTGCTTTCTGAAAGTTTTAAATCTAATAAAAATGAGGTGAAATTTGAATTTTTAAAGGCCAATTTCAGATCAAGTTTAGTCAAAAACTAAATAAGAAATCCAAAACCCACTTTACCCATAGATTTCTCTGGGGACATTGTAACATCAAAGACCGTTTTCTTAAACAATGTCTCCCAAAAAAACATAAAAATCAATTAAAGTAGCTCCAACATACACCAAACTGTACAATAATGTCTTGAACAAGATTTTGACAGAATCTTCAGCTTATTCCTGAAGTTGCCGTACGCGCCGCCGTCTTGTTTCCGTTGTAGTTTACATGGAGCAGACGAGCTCAACAGAAAATAAGTTCTACATGGACTAAAAAGACGTTTTCAGACTGACCAGGAAATCTGTGCGTTGTTGACTTGTTGTTGCTCGTGTTCATTAAACATTTTACACAAATCAACCTACTTTATGTAACATTTTAGCGGTGAGACTTTTCCCTCAATCAATCAATCAAAATTTATTTGTATAGCACAATTCATACAAAAGTAACACAAAGTGCTTTACAGTCATAAAACACATTAAAACTAACAATACAAACACAATAAGAGCATAAATAAATACATTAAAATGTACATGACACAATAAAATACGGATCAAATTCCCTTAATCATATGCACAGCTAAACAGAACAGTTTTAAGCCTAGATTTAAAAACTGGCAGTGTGGGGGCCTGTCTTACATTTTCGGGGAGACTGTTCCAGATTTCATCATTAGCTTTAACGGAGTTTAGTTAAGTCTAAAAAACAAGGCGAATTTTGAATTTTTAGGCCAGTTTTCAGTCAGATCAAGTTTACTCGACTAAATAAGATATCAAAATGAATAAATATGTGTACAAAATGAACAAAGAAATTCAAAACTGGTTCTGTCCGTTTTTCAGATTTAAATGCAATAATTCTTTATCAAAAAAATACACGATGAAAAAACTCGTAATCCTTTTTTTCTTACATTTATTTGGTAAACTACAGGAGAAGTTTCATATTGACACCTTTAAATTCAAGATTTTGAAGCGTCTCACATTCATTGAAATATCCAAACGTGACAGAGACGGAAATTAAACTCGACTGCTCAAACAGGAAGTAGTTGTTTCGTCAAATAATCACCGAGTTACTCACACTGCAAAAAGGGATTATCTAATTTAGTTAAATTTACTTGAATTAAGCAAATTAATCTTAAAAGTCCAATTTTAAGATTTTTTCACTTGACAGGACTACATCAAATTGACATTATTTGACTTGTTTTAAGTAAACTTGATAAGTAAAATAATCTTATTCCATTGGCAGATAATTTCACTTAAATTAAGGTAAAAAGATCTTATATTGAGATTATTTTTCTTATTTTTTGATAGGCCTTTTTTGCAGTGCACAATTGAAAAAACCCAGCATTAATATGTCACAGCCCAGTGGTGCGTTCAAAGACATCTGTTCGTGTCAATAACCCGCACCGGCTGGAATCTCGATGGGAAAACTTGGCTCGGGGACGTGAACGCGGTCAATTTTTATGGAGCTGCAAAGCAAACGTTAGGCCCCATTGGACTCATATAAATCATTGTCAACTTACTGCGTCCAATCAGAAACTCGTCTGTTCTGTGTAATTAGCTTAAACACGGGATGCTATCTGTCTCTCTAACTCTGATGGAATGGATTTACCTCGTAAAGCTAACGGGCTAATGGGATCGCTAGCACTGTACGGTCAATAGGAGATGCAAGTGTCATTAATAAAGCCACAAACTGCGATTGTTTCTTTGCTTTGTCTTCTTCCTGAATGTCCTAAATCTTTTTTAGGAACTTCTTGGACAAATTTTTGTGCTTGACTGGTTAAATTGTTAGTGTCATGGTCGTTGTTACGCAACTGATTTCAATACGTCACAGCCCCACAAATGCAAAAAATGAATTTCTAGATGAGTTAAAAGGTCTTGATTTCAGGAGATTCATCTTAATTTCAACGGTTTTGACAAGATACTACAGGGAAAACTAATTTTTGCTCCATTCAATCCACTTCATCCATAGAAATCTATGGGACATTGTAACTTCAAAGGCCGTTTTCTTAAAATGCATTTTTCTTCCCTCGAGACATAAAGATCACCACTTAAAGTAGCTCCTACACCAAGCTTTACAATCTTGGACTCAACAAGATTTACTTCCTTATTTTAAGCTAATTATTATTATTGCATGATCAGTCAGAAATATCTTGAAACAAGTGAAATAGTTGATTATAAATCAACAATTAAATCTCATCGAGTCAAAACTACTCAAATCCAGATAAAAAATGATAAATTCAATTAATTTTAAGCTAGGCTGGATACACATTTTTGCTGTGTACAAAGTGTTATCGGCACAATCGAATACGAGGCACATGAGATGAGAACATTTCTGTTACAATTCCATTATTTTTAAGGTAGTGTAGTGTAAGTAGAATTGTTTTAAAATATTTAATAAGTAGAGAAGACAACCTCATAAACATGATAATGAAACAAATCTGGATTAAACTAAATACAACTCCAGGTATGATTTAAGAGGAACAATGTTATAACATGCTTAGAAGAGTCTTCGATGTAAAAGTTTTGTAGTTCTACAGTTTGTGTTTTGGTTCTCAAACAAATAGTTTGACCAGAAAGTAGAATGAACTCCTTAACGGTAAAAAATTCACAGAATCGGGCAAGTCTAGTTATGATTTATGGACTGGATCTCAACCTTATCCACTCGCTAATCTGAGTGTTTTGAGAGTGTCAGAGATAGAGTAGAGAAGAGGACCTCGTAAACAAGACTAGCAGCAAAATGTTAAATACAACTCCAGGTATGTTTCTGAGGGAACAATGCTGATGGTTAAAAGCTCAAAAAAGTACATTTGCTAAATAAGTGTCCTTTAAACCCTTGTGCGCCGGGGAACACTAGCGCACATTGCGGGATTGTCAGGTGTGCCTTGAAAAAATGTCAGATTTAATAATTTGTCATTTTGGAGTGTCCTGAGTAACTAGTTCTATATCAAAAAAGAAAGCAAAAGGATCACCAAGGCAAAAATTAAAGTACCAGAACCAATATTTGCAACATTGATAACCACTTTTTCACCTAAATGTTGTGATCTGATAGTATTTTAGTAGGTGGTGTGCCACGGTATATTCTCAACCAAATAAAGTGTGCCGTGACTTAAAAAAGGTTGAACATTGTCCACATTGTCTTGAGAAGTACGTTTTACAGCTAATTTCAGATTTTTTACACTTCTGACCTAAGTAACTAACATTCTGGTACAAGACAGACCTGATATTAACACATTGAGGCTGAATGTAGATGTAGTGGTACTTAAAGGTCCCATAACATGCAAAATCGACTTTTCAGAGGTTTTAACCTTCCTACAGTGCTATTTGGGCCTCGTATGTTGTGCCCAAAGTGTTTTTTGATTGATTCCCGCATGTTTTCACTAGAGAAATTTCTTTTCCGTCCACCTCTGATGAGCATCAGACGGGTGATCCTCACTTAGATGACGAGTCTTCACCAGTATGTCGCGTTGTTTAAGCCACGCCTCCAGGAAGCGCGCAGCCGCAAGAATAAAAACAGCTAATGCTAATGCTACACAGTAATTACACGATGGATACGACTGATCGAAGAGTTAGCTTGTTATTTACCAAACGGCAACGTCCGTCGTCGAGGTCCTGGAGCACGTCAAACTCCAGGTCAGATCCAGGACGTAGGACTCAGCACGACGCACCGTCAGGACGGATAAAAGGTTTATTCCCGTGTTTGTGTATCGCTGTTTACCGGAGCACACGGCACATGCACCATCTCCGCTCTAGGCTTCGGCACGAGTTGGGCGGGGGAGGCGCGCGGGTTGGGCGGGGGAGGCAGCCTACTTTCTGTTCAGGGGGGTCGGATCTCAGAGTGAGCTGTTTGCTTTTGCAAGGAGGGGGGCCAGTCCAAGAAATGGGTGTTTTTTGGAAACTGTTATGTTATGGATATTACACAACGAGAAAATGTATCAACAAAGCCCTTAGAATAGACTGTGTAAAGGGGAAATAGCAGAATATGGGACCTTTAAAACATCAGATAAATGCCGCTTTTTTGAACATTTCACAATTGATTTGTGGCCCTCGGCTTGGTCTATATTTCAATATGCGGCCCTCGATGGAAAAAGTTTGTGCAAAAATTGTAAAAGTTCTACAATTTGTTTTGGTTCTCAGGCAAATTATTCCATCACAAAGCAAAATGAGCTCCTTGCACTGGGTTGCCACACAGATTTTACGGCTACATCCAACTTCATCCCAGTTACATCCTCCAGCACCAGTTTTCGTCCGCAAACAGCCTCCACGTTTATTCTGTGTTGTTTCAAATCATCCAATTTCGACGCTAATTCCGCTCAGGCTCGAACTGTGCGCCGACAGCAGCCGCGTTAGCTTAGCACGTCGCGCGCAGATGGTGTGTGCGCTGGATCCCGCTCTGCTCTGTGTGCTCCTTTTGAAGTGTCCCCACGGGCGGCGGAGCTGGAGGTTCCTAATGAAACAAGCCGAGCCGTAATGAGAACTTATTCATGTCGGCTTTGATGAGAATCCACCTGACTGAACTCAAATCACACGACTCGAACTACAGAGAGCGCGGCGACACGACTCCATCAGCTCGTTAGAAGACTCGGGGCTAAGTGACCTCTTTAGCTCGTCTTTTCAACGTTTGCAAGAGGAACCGGGCTGGTGTTGAGTCACTGGACGCGCTTGTTTGTGTGGTTTGGACGCACGGGATTCCTGTGGCAGCTCGCGTTTCAGTCGCCTCTCAAAACGAACGCTCCCGAAAACAGAAATCGCATTAAAATCGTCAATGATCGGAGTCTGTTCAGTCGAGAGGTCTGGAGTTAATCCTCTGTCGGTGAAAGCATGTGGTTTGGACTTTGGTGGAATGAATTAGACTCATTTTTGTGATAACTGGCACTGATTAAAAGCCTGTGTTTGACAGTGGATGAAACACAAATGGCCAGGCAATGTTAAGCAGAAGTAATATGACTGTCAAGCTAAATCATGAAATATAGAAGTCAAAATGAAAGCATCCGAGGCGCTCTGTGAATAAATAAAAGTCCTTCGTCTTATCCTTTTATCCTTTTATCAGGGCATTTCTTTTGCACTCAATAACAGTCTGTATTGTTTATGTTCATGAAATAAAAATTGAATGCCATTTTGATTTGATTCCAATAAGACAAAATGCAATTAAATCAAACATTGGGATCGATAAATATTAACGAAACAACTGGAATGCTATGTTTTGCTTTGTTTAGACTGGGTTTTGGTTTAGACCTGGTTTAGTCCTGAGCCGTTCTCCTACTGCCCTCCCCTTTAAAATCTTCTTTGTCAGGCCACAGCTACATATCCCCAATTTTTTTTTTAAATAAACGTAGATATTTTCCTTCGTTTGGGCCTTCTGTGCACATACACAGATTTTTGACGTCATAAAACTGAGCTTTTTATGAATACTTTCCATTTTAAAAAATAGTCAGCATATCTCTGACACACGTGAACGGACAAGTCGCATACTTTCATATCTGTGCTGCACGTATCCATGGTAACGTGGAGCAGGTCTGGAACATCACCGCTGCTGCTGTGATGAGGAAAGTGAACTCAGCTGTTTTGTCATTAGACTGTCTGCTCCGTCCACAGGCCACTATCACCGCTGTAATACATCTGATGACAGCGGGCCACAGCAAAAAACAAAAATATGATGCATTTTTCATATTGTTATTAGCCTTTAAACATGCTCTTGAGTACCTTACATTTGCCATCTCATGTTTTGAAAAAAAAAAAAAAAATCCCCTGTATCCAGCAGCACCTAGAGCTTACACAATTTAGTTATGTTAAGATACACGACAATTAGCCTAGCATAGCCAGAAATGCTCAGAACGATTCTGGCTATGATTTAAGGACTTAAAACAGCGGAAGATTCTCAGATAAGTGGGGCAGTATAGCTTTAGTTGTTTAGTCGATTAAGCGGTTGATAGCGTCTTGGTCGACCAACAATTATTAGTCAATTACTTATTTTATTTAGGTTTTAAAGGATTTATATGGCAAAAACAGTGAGACGATATGGAGCGAGTTTACAGAAGATTTTGGAGTCCAACACATAAATACACAGTTTCTTAACATTTATCTGTAAAAAATAGTTGTTTTTGGATGAATTCCTGTGCAGTTGTGTTCTTTTGAATGCAGTTTGGGTCAAATACATGGAAATACTTCATAGTTTTGATATATTTTTGCCACTTTTAAGTCGATTAATCGGTCGACAGGGCAGGTCTTTAGTCGATAAGTGACATACATGATCTGAAAAACTGTCACTGATCGAGGGAGTTCAGCAGGAAGTGTTCTTGACACTCGGAGGGGAGAGGATTTTCCAAGTAACATTCCTCAAAATGCCGTGAATGAAGCTAAACGCAACTCCAGGTTTGTTTATGACGATGGAACATTGTTAGAACACGATTAAAACCTCAACAAAATAGCAGAATATGTGCCCTTTAACAATTCTATTTCATTTCGACCTCTCTGTACCAGGGTCTCAGGTTCTATCCAATAAACTCTTCACTGCCCCTCTCTCCAGAGCGCTTCCTCTGCCCCGTCCACTGCGTTCCGTCTTCAGCGCGCAGCTGAGCCATGATTTACAGTCACGCTCTCCGGCCCCGCCAGTGCATTATGTTATTTGCTTATAAGCTCTAGTTAGTAATTTGTTCTGAGTGAGCAGCGCAGCGTGTAACTACATCATCAAATTCATCAACGCAACATGAAATAAGGACTCGGCTTTGGAGTGGAAGCGCTGCTGGCATAATACCTCTTTATTAAATGCATTACAAGCCAAAGCACTCTCACTTATTGCCGTTCGAAAAGCGGAGGTGGGTATTGACTTTTTTTGAAATTGTACTTCTCCGAGTCGTTTTCAGAGTCCGTACTTTTACTCCTGCTTGAGTTCTATATTTGACAGAGTCACAGTCTCTTACTAGAGGAAAAGAAAGGGAAGTCTTTTTTGCGATTTATGTTTTAATAATGGGATTTTGTTCATATTTTAAACACAACCAGGAGAATTGACAAAAGACGAAAATGAACAGACAATCTAATAAAAGAATCACGTGTTTCAGAATGTTTTTGTCACGTTTTTGTCACATTTAGTCGTGTTTTGTCATTTTAACTTGCGTTTTTGTCCATTTTAGTCATGTCGCTGTCGCTTTTAGTCGCATTTTTGTCACTTTTAGTCACACATTTGTCACGTTTAATCACGTTTTTGTCATTTTTAGTTGTGTTTCTGTCGCATTTAGTCGCATTTCTGTCACTTTTAGTCATGTTTTTGCCACTTTTTGTTTCATTTCTGTCATTTTAAGTCGCGTTTCTGACACTTTAAACTTGCGTTTTTGTCCATTTTAGTCATGTTTCTGTCGCTTTTAGTCGCGTTTTTGTCACTTTTAGTCACACATTTGTCACGTTTGATCACGTTTTTGTCATTTTTAGTTGTGTTTCTGTCGCATTTCT
Source organism: Rhinogobius similis (assembly GCA_019453435.1). Taxonomy (NCBI): domain Eukaryota; kingdom Metazoa; phylum Chordata; class Actinopteri; order Gobiiformes; family Gobiidae; genus Rhinogobius; species Rhinogobius similis. Next base: position 14,504,918 of record CM033620.1, on the reverse strand, counting down.
GTCACTTTTAGTCATGTTTTTGCCACTTTTTGTTTCATTTTTGTCACTTTAAGTCGCGTTTCTGACACTTTAAACTTGCGTTTTTGTCCATTTTAGTCATGTTTCTGTCGCTTTTAGTCGCATTTTTGTCACTTTTAGTCACACATTTGCATAGCCGCGGGAACGTAATTTTGGAAGGGGGTGCAGTTGTTTGTTTGTTTTTTTCTCCGTGCAGTTACATACGTTTATTTAGGGCCAACTAAAGGTACTCACACAAAAATCAGTCAGGACTCATGTAACGTCTGTAGAATGATCAAGATACACAAGAAAAAAGGCACAACACAAAGAATAAATTATTAGACGCTGATCCTGGCTCTGCTACAGGACAGCGTCAGCGCCCAGCCTCACTTTACGCACACACAAACACACTAACACACGCACGAGCAGGTGTCTGTGTGAAATCATGAGCCTCGACTTCTACGCGTGAAAATGACATTTGGCGGTGGTCAACAGGGCATATGCCACAGTAAATAATATGAATGTTTAAAAGTAGGACCCTGCACAGTGTTGTGACAGCGACACGGTGCAATAACGAGCTGTTTACTTCACTACAGTTGAGTTTCCCCGCGACGTACGGCGACTTCATCAATTCACTCACCGCTCAGACGCTCAGATGAAGCAAAGTCCCACGGTCCCACCTCTGTGAGACGAGGAAACATGGATTTGTGCCGCTGTCTTTCCGCGTAAACTCCCTTTGGTCCTTATGCGTCGCATCAGGTTCAAACACATGCAGCCTGTAGCTCCAGCAAACTCCGCACATTTATGCGTCCGCGGTGTAGTTTCACCTCTTAATCCAACCCGGGGTTGTCATTTCCTCGTTTATTTTGTCACACTTTAGAGAATATACAAACAGCGGTTTGCGCGCTCAGGTCAGTGCGCCGCGCACCATCACAGGTTTAGTTTTCCCTGACTTTAACCTGCAGGCACATACTGCAAAAACATTTGATAAAAGTAAAAATACCATATTTATTAGAACAGAAACTGTGTCGTTACCTGGAAAAGATATAGTTTTGCTCAGGGCAAAACCAGCAATGAGCTGCTTACAAGTTCCCATTGAGTTGACCATCCAGCAGGGGGTGCTATTGCCCCTTCTGCACCCGTACTTCCCGCGGCTATGCACATTTGTCACGTTTAATCACGTTTTTGTCATTTTTAGTTGTGTTTCTGTCGCATTTAGTCACATTTCTGTCACTTTTAGACATGTTTTTGCCACTTTTTGTTTCATTTCTGTCACTTTAAGTCGCGTTTCTGACACTTTAAACTTGCGTTTTTGTCCATTTTAGTCATGTTTCTGTCGCTTTTAGTTGCGTTTTTGTCACTTTTAGTCTCACATTTGTCACGTTTAATCACGTTTTTGTCATTTTTAGTTGTGTTTCTGTCACTTTTAGTCGCATTTCTGTCACTTGTAGTTGCATTTTTGTCACTTTAAGTAGCATTTTTGTCACTTTTAGTCATGTTTTTGCCACTATTAGTTTCATTTCTGTCACTTCAAGTCGCGTTTCTGACACTTTTAGTTGCATTTTTGTCCCTTTAAGAAATGATATTGTCACTTTAAGTAGCGTTTTTATTACTTTTAGTAGTGCTTGTGTCGCTTTTAGTCATATTTTTGTTGCATTTAGTCGCCTGTTTGTCACTTATAGTTGCGTTTTTGATGGTTTCAGTTGTGCTTGTCAGTTTTAGCTACGTTTGTTAAAGTTTAGTCACATGTTTGTCACTTTTCATTGCATTTCTGTCGCTTTTAGTTGAATTCTTGTCATTTTAAGTAGCATTTTTGTCCCTTTAAGTAGGGTTTTTGTCACTTTTAGTAGCCTTTTTGTCACTTTTGTCACTTTTAATTAAATTTCTGTCGCAGTTAGTTGCACTTTTGTCACTTTTAGTCACGCGTGTCTGAACCGTACATTCACTGAGTATTGACTGTTGACCTTTGCATTAAAATGACTCATATCACTGACAATCAGACATGTTGACATCTCAATACAAATGTGATTCATTGCTCAGCCCAATATTATTTAAAGTTAAGGCCTTGTTTGAAAAGCATCTACTTTTTTGCAACTACACACCTCTATCAAAAAAATAAAAATAAAAAAATGAATGCAAAAGGACTTCAGTCTGGAGTCCGATAATGCTTTGTGGAAATGTGTGACCGATCTGGAAGCTCTCCGTACTTTGAGCAGAAGAGCGCCAGGAGGAACAAAAGAAGAAGGTAATTACAGAGAGAATCAGACACAAAGAAACTGCCGCTAGCGTTTAGCTTTGCATAAAACCAACGTCTGCCACTGCTGCCTTTAGTTTTGTGTTTACAGAAGTCAGACAGAGCCCCGGTCCTTTCACTACAGTCTTGCAATATCAGAAAACAGTTTTAAATGTGCAAAAGAAAGACAAATGGTTTTACAACAGAATTTCTTAGGCGTGCGTCGAGCTTTTGGAACATCAAACAAAACAAAACTCAATGTGTTTTACTGCAACATTCTTATAAAGCACTGGACGATAAGAAACTTTACGCTGCATTAATCACAGAAGCTCGTGGACACTACTTATGTATTACTACTACTTTTTATATTATTTGTTCATTTTATATTAGTTCCTCAACCACAATTGTACAGTTATTAATTCAAAATGCATACAATGACATTTCTATAATTGGAAAGGAGCACAAAAAATGTTGTTTGTCTGCTCCTTTATTCATAGCTGGGGCTAATTTTCAAAAAGTGAAATAAAAAAGTAGTATTTAAATGCTTCTCATCATTATCCACATTTATTTTGTCCACTACAGCTTTAGCACAGCTTTTTCAGACACAAAAGTGAAGCAGTGGTTATCAACGCTCAGCACATCAGCTCGTCCCAAACTCACACGGCTCTTTCTTACAAGTTTGAAAAGATAAAATGTTTAAAAATTACAAAAGATTAGGCTTCATTGTCTTCTTATGGAAAAAGTAGAGTTGGACAAGCAGTGGGACAAAAGACAATGGTCACATTCACACAACCATGTACTGTATCCAACACCCGGAGTGGCAGTTACCGCACACTCTACAGTCTCTGCTTTCATATGCAAATGAATCAAAAAGTCCCGGTCTGAAGCACCTGCAGACTGCACCCTGTCCTGGTTCATGTCTCACAATAGGGCTGCACGATATTGGAAATTAGTGCGATATGGGTGTTAAGTATTGCGATAATGATATTATTGCGATATTTTCCCTCATTTGCATATATTTTTCATTTCTTTTCCAGTTAAAAACAATAACAATTAAGTACTCAACTCTTACTTTAAAATATAGTAACTTAAGTACAAATATTGCATTGTAGACGTTAAAAAAAACGACAACGTAGATCAATAACGTTTGTCTAAATCTGTTCATAAAGTCATGTTTCGTCTCACGTGAGGGCAGAATGTGTTGCTGTTCCGGGGATTGAACCGTCCACTTCGAGGCTCGAAGACTTCACGCCAACTGAGCGTTCAATGTAAATGAGATAAAGCTTTACGATCCGCTGGTGGCATTAGTCCTCGGTGCAGACACAGCAAGAGGCTTTTCGAGTGCGTCCAGTCTGCCCAGGGATCACTTTAACCATCGGCTAAGTGGAATTAGCCTCGCACTGGTCACCGCAGAGTTTACAAAGCCACGCGGACCGTTACTTTTACTGCGCGAGTGGAAAAGAGAAACGAACCGAGCGCGCCAGTGTTTGGGAACGGAACGCCTGCATTCTAAAAGCTGGAAGTGTTCAATGAGTTAGCTTTAATGCATTTTCAAGTAGAGACTCCAAACTAGGGCTGTGGTCGACTAAAGAAATTCTTGGTCGACTAAAGACCTGCCTATTGAGCGATTAATCGAATAAAAAGGGGGCAAAAATGTATCAAAACTATGAAGTATTTCCATATTTCTGTGTATAGTCTTAGTCTATCTGAGTCTACTTTATCTTATTTTATCTTATTCTTAATCTTATGCATGACTCTTTTATATTTTTTATTATATTGTATGCATTGTTTTATGTTGCACCTTTCGCCGAAGAAAGTTCCTATGTTTGTGCATTTTGATCACTGACAATGGCAATAAACCAATTCTGATTCTGATATATCTGACCAAAACTGCACTTAATTGAACACAACTGCACAGGAATTCATGCAGAAATAATTACTTTTACAGATAAATACTCAAAAACTCTGTATTTTATGTTGGACTCCAAAATCTTCAGCAAACTCACTCCATGTCGTCTTGTTTTCGCTGTTTTTGCCACATAAATAAATTAAAATCTAAACAAAATAATTAGTCGACTAATAAAAATGTTGGTCGACCAAGACACCATCGACCGATTAATTGACTAAACGACTAAAGGTACACAGCCCTACTCCAAACATTGCAAACTATGCGTGTCAAAGTGTTTAGTGTAGTTTATTGACGTATAGTTATTAGCACGGAAATAGCCATGGATGCTAACTTCCACGTGATAAACATTTCTAAAATCTTTATTCTATGTTGGACAACTATACTTCAGGCCACAATTAGGGCAGCACAATTAATCCAAATCAAATCAAAATTTCAATAATAATTTCCTCCACAGTTTAGTTCTGTTGAAAAATTTTGAGAAACAAGCGACAAAAACACAACTTAAGTGACAAAAATACAACTAAAATTGACCAAATGTGACTAAAATTGACAAAAGCAATATTACAAGAGAGAAAAAAGTGAAAAAAGTGAAGTACAATTATTTCCTCCACAGTAAAGATTTGTTAAAACAAACAAACGACAAAAACATACATAAATGCAAAAGAGGCAACTAAAAGTGACAAAAACACCACAAAAATGCAACTTAGAGAGACAAAAACACTACATGTGCCAAAAAAGTGACAAAAAGTGACTAAAAAAGTGACTAAAAGTGACAAGAAAGTGACCAAAATTGACATAGAAGTTACTAAAAGTTACAAAAAGTGACAAAAAAGTAACTAAGAGTGACAAAAAAGTGACTAAAAGTTACAAAAAAATTACAAAAAAGTGACCAAAAAGTGACTAAAGTGACTAAAAGTGACAAAAACGCAACTAAAATGACAAAAATGTGACAAAAACGCTCCTAAAAGTGACAAAAATGTTCAGAAAAACACAATTCTTTGATTGGTTTGTTGGTTTTTATCTTAGTCTTTTTGTCCATTCTCCTGGTTGTGTTTAAAATGTGAACTTAGAGCAGAATCTTATTATTAAAACATAAATCACAAATGTAATCGCAATGTCACAAAAAGAATCACATCTTTCCCAAATCGTGCAGCTGCAGCAGTTTGAGAGCACATTTTTGTTTAATTCCATCAAGCAGCACAAACCCCTCTTTAACGTTGCCAAATGAACGCGTAAACAAACAGCACTTCGCCTGCGCAGCCTAGAAACGTCAAACTTCATTCTTTTATGTTTTTGCAGGAAGAGTTCGTACACGAGCGACTACAGTGAGAGTCGGAGAACACAACACGAGACCAAACGAGACCGAAAGAAGCGCTGAGGACGAGCAAAGAAAACAAAGTCGTAAATTGTGCCCGTGTTGAACTCACCACGGCGTCTGCTGACAGCGAGTTAGAAATGTCACAACAGCACGACCTCGCCCTGTGCTCCGTGGAACGTAACTACGACACATGGACCAGGGCTGGGCAACAGTCATGATCATTAGTCTATAATCGAATACTTAAAGTGCCTATGACAGGTTGGACTACTCACTTGACTAAAATGCAGTTAAGATAAATATATTTCAATGTTTGCTAAAATGCTGTTCAAATTTTATCCCAATTAAGCAATTTTTCAGGTTTTTAATTTCACTTCCTGGTTGTGAATGATGACATCACACTAGGAAATTAGAAAGTACATTGGGCAAAAACTGATCTAATGTTAGAGATTTTTTAAATTTGACAAATAAAAATACACATGAACGCCTTTATTTTGTTGAATTAATGTTTAAAGGGTCAAAAAAGTAGTTTATTTTGTGTAAATTATGCATAACCTTTGTCTCCCCAGTGTGATGTCATCAGTTTGTTTACTTCCTGTAATTTTCAACATATTTTTCCATTTTCTCTACAAACAGCTACTTGATTGATGTAAAACTATAATTTATATTTACAACAGGTATTAATGCACCAAATAAAGTTAAAATTAGAAAATGTTAAAAACCTGTCATACGCACTTTAATTGTGTCATGAGATTATTAATGTTACCTTTAAGTGCGTTCAAATGGCACGTGTTTCCTCTCATTTCATTTCTTCCCACCTTCTCCTCAAACAAATACATTTTTGAAAATAGTGATTTCAATTATGATTTAAAATTTCCATAAATGAACATCCCTCATATGAACGCTGATATTTATTTGAATCCAGGGCCGTGGCATAAACAATCCAAGCAAATGTTTAGGGCCACAACAAAAAAAGTGCAAAGAATTACTGAAGTAAACGTAAAAGTATGACATTAAAGTAAAAGTGTTGAAGTACCTTTTTAAAACTGTACTTTAAGAGTAAAAAGTTGAAGTATTTCATGTATTAAATGGCGTAATTTTGGTAAAGAATTTATCTTAATTTTGGGCAGCAAGGGTCTATTCAAATGAATTTCATCACACTGGGGAGACAACGGTTATGCGTAATTTACACAAAAGAAACTACTTTTTTGATCCTTTTAAATATGATATGATTCAATAAATATGATTCAATAAAATTGAGGTGTTTACGTGTATTTTTCTCTGTCAAATAAAAAAAATCTGTGACATTAGAGGAGTTTTGGTGCAGTGTACAGGATGTTTCTTGGTAATATCCTAGTGTGATGTCATCATTTACAACCAGGAAGTAAAATTAAAAACCTAAAACAACTGCTTAACTCAGGTAAAATTTGTAAAGATTTTAGCAGAATTTGAAATATATTTATCTTAACTGCAATTTAGTTAAATGAGTGGTCCAACCTGTCAGAGGCACAAAACAGATGACGGCTAATAAAAGAATCACAAGCGTTTCAGAAGATGTTTGTACGAATCTAAACTACAGGATTGGCTTTTTTTTATGCAGAATAAGATGACATTTTATCGTCTGCGGAGGAAAAGGATGTCGTTTTGCTAATTTCAGTCGTTAAAATTGCTATTCCGATGCAATTTCGATTTGATTGCGCAGCCCTAGCCTTAATGCAGCCGGACTAAATGGAAGAAGCTGACAAATACACACTTCCACGGTCCAGAAATAGCTGGTCGGACGGCGCTGCGGGGCCGTGGCACCGAGCTGGGGCCGGGCGGAGGCAGATGCAGTGCCCGATGGCCCCAGGGCTCCACTGGGTGTTCAGGCTTCACTGGACCTCCTCACGGCTGCCCCCTCACCGCTCGACTACATGACCGCAGGCTAACGCTAGGCTAGGCTAACACGCTAGCAGCAACTCACCGTCTAACCATTGCAGGATTATGGAAAAGCGGAGGGATTTCAGTTTATAAGAGGGATTGTGATTCCTCAGTTTGAATCGGTGCCGAATTTGTGTCAAAACTGAATCTGAGCGTTGGTCTGTTACTACGGAAACACATAGGTGGACAAACTACATTGAACAATGTATCAGACATAAACATTTTAAGTTAAATATGAGCCCAACGTTCGTGAAAACACAACATTTAACTGCTAAAAAACTTGAGCAAACAGATCAGTGCAGAGAAACATTGAGGCCAACTGTTTTTGACTTAATATTAAAGGGTGCACGGTGGCAGAGCGGCTAGAGCTTCTGCCTCTCAACAAGGAGATCGGGGTTCGAATCCCAGACCACCCCAACATCGTGGTCTCGAATTCTGAACCACCCCAACATCACACGATCTCTCTGGGTGGAGTCTGCATGTCCTCCTCGTGTTACCGTGGGTTCTCTCCGGGTTCTCCGGCTTCTCCCACCGTCCAAAGACATGACTGTTCAGGTTAATTGAGAACTCTAAATTGTCCCTAGTGAATGAATGTGAGAGTGAATGGTTGTCTGTCCTTGTCTCCGTCTCTGTGTCAGCCCTGCGACGAGTTGGCCACTGTCCAGGGTGTACCCCGCCTAAGGCCCAAAGTCACTGGGATAGGCTCCAGTCACCCGCGACCCCTAACGGGAATAAGCGGTAGAAAATGAATGAATGAATGAATGAATGAATGAATTAAAGGCCCTGTACCGTATTTTTACTGTTTTGAATGTGAAAAACAGAACTACTTCATTTTAAAGTCACATGTATCTCTCACTTTCCTAATGCAGCCCCAGCGTCCTAAATACCCAGCACGATGAGTTTATAAGCACTTTTCACAAGTTTGTGAGTCCAGAGCATCACAGCCCGTCTCAGCTGAAGACATAACAAACATTAGCATGCTAACAGTGCACTTCCTGATTCTCTCGTAGGATAAAACCTATTCACCTTATTCCTGAAGTTGCCGTACGCGCCGCCGTCTTGTTTCCGTTGTAGTTTACATGGAGCAGACGAGCTCAACAGAAAATAAGTTCTACATGGACTAAAAAGACGTTTTCAGACTGACCAGGAAATCGTTGTGTTGTGACTTGTTGTTGCTCGTGTTCATTAAACATTTTACACAAATCAATCTACTTTATGTAACATTTTAGCGGTGAGACTTTTCCCTCGTTCGTCATTAGCTTTAACGGAGTTCTCGTCAAACGGAAGTGCGTTTACAACAAAAGTGCAAAAAACGGCAGAATAAGGTAAATAAATAGATGCAGAAAAAGCACTGTGGTCTCATTTTTACCCGAACTGAACAGTAAAAATCAGGTACAGCCCCTTTAAAGTGTTTGATAACAGGTACAAGATTTTACATTTATAAATAAACCTGATGAAACTTTCGTAACAAACTCTAATTTAAATGAACGTTGAACTCAAGCTGTACTGACAGATAGCATTTTTTACTGTTTTTGTTTTTTAAAATTATGAAAATACAGTAAAACTAACAATTTTAATTTCATAGTCAATATACTGAAATATTGTCTGATAACTGTCATCAAAAAAGCCAAAATCATACTGAGATTTTTATTTTTGTCAATTTTGCCTGCACCTAAGTTAGAATAGATCTTCTAAATAAAGATGTCACATGACTAAGTGACATTATAAAGCATTTACGAAGGCGACTTGAAGAAATTTGGAATTCGATTTATGCAATTTATACTTTACTATAAACTGTAACGTAAAGTGATAGAATGTCTAGATATGAGCAGTCAGAGGAGTCAGAGCGGGATGAACTGGACTCTTCTACTCCACTGCTCTTTACAGGAAAATGTAGGTTAATTTTCACAGGGAATAGACACATTTGAATTATGGATCTGATATTGAACACTGGAGATGCTTCGTATGTAATGTATGTATTGCATTAGTTTTGCCATAGTATACGGCTTTTCTGAACAATAGATGCATGTTTTGAGTTCAGTTAAGACACGTGTATTATTGTGATACTTTAAATAGAAAAATATTTAGCATTTTTCACATTGTTGTTAGCCTGTAAACATGCTCTTGAGTGCCTTAAGTTTACCATCTCATGTTTTAAAAGCAAATAAAAAAGTTACATATTCATTCTATGGCCTGTGTTATCAGTCATTATGAAATTATGAACACTTACAGAGTGCATCCAGCAGATGGCGCCTGCGCAATATACAATCTAGTGAAGTGAGCGCTGAAAAGGTGTCATTGTGCGGATTTGCTGCAGCAGTGATCGTGTTTAGAGGCAGAAATGCTCAGAATGAGTTTAGCGATGATTTAAGGACTTAAACAGCAGAAGATTCTCAGATAAATGACGTAGATGATCTGAAAATACGTCCCGGATAGAAGGAGTTCGCAGGAAATGTGTTTGACGCTCGGAGGGGAGAGGATTTTCGCGTAAACATTCCTCAAAACAGCGTGAAAGCAACAGAATGCAACTTCAGGCGTGTTTTTGATGATGGAACATTGTTAGAACATGGTTTAAAGCTCAAAAAAGTCACTGCAGCAGAATACGCCACAGTTTAAAGTGTCCATGACAGGTCGGGCTACTCATTTAACCAAAATGTAGTTCAGATAAACATATTTCAAAATTAGCTAAAATTCTTTACAAATTTTACACCAATTTGCAGTTTTAAGCTTTTTAATTTTACTTCCTGGTTGTAAATTATGACATCATGCTAGGAAATTACCATAGCAACAACACTGTACACTGGGCCAAAACTCATCTAATGTCACGTTTTTTTGATTTGACAAATAAAAATGAATGTGAACACCTTTATTTTGTTCAATTAATGTTTAAAGGGTCAAAAAAGTAGTTTATTTTGTGTAAATTATGCACAACCTTTGTCTCCCCCAGTGTGATGTCATCAGTTTGTTTACTTCCTGTATTTTTCAACAGGTTTTTCTACTTTTTTCCACAAACAGCTACCTGCTTGGCGTAAAACTATCATTTCTATTTACAACAGATATTAATACACTAAATAAAGTCAGAATTAGAAAACCATAGAAACCTGTCATACGCACTTTAAATCACGATAATTCATCAGATATCTCAGTTTATACAAAATACCTGCTGTTAGACTAAAGCTGCTGTAGAAGGGCATTTACAACAATCAGGTCTACACATTCTTATACATAGACAAAGACCCAAAGATCATCATAAAAAGTCATCGCAATTAGTCTATAGCTGTTCTAGATCTGATATTGTTGTTTTTGTCTCTTGCTCGACTAAAACATGTTGTATATTTTTGTCGATACCGTCCATCTTCTCTTGTCTCCTCGTGCCTCCTGTTACTTCCTGCTCCTGTTCATCCCGGTGTCACCCGCTCCCCACATGAAGGCACCTCCTTTTGTCGCTGACAGGCCGAGTCATGCACAATCCACTGGGGACGCTGCCTTTTCTCGTCCCGCGACAAGAACGGCGAAATGTAATAACGGGGGACAAAAGCGCTGGCATTTGAAGACGACGGAATAAGATGGAAACTATGGTGCGACCTCAACAGTGCCCCGTTTGTCTGATTTAAAGCCACAAGATCGATTGTTGTTAAATCTAAGTAACAATGTTCTAATATTATGTAACAGCTACTTTTATGAACTTTGAATCATGTTTTAACTGTTTCCTCATTAGAAGTTGATTGATGATGCACGTTTTAGTCATTCGTAAATTTGCAGCCCAGTCTCCACAAAAATACGCACATCATTTTATTTTTTATTTCATCGCTATAAAACTTTCATATGTGGTCCAAGACATCACCAAACATACAATTTATGCAATTTTTAAAAAATGAAATAAGTATTTTTTCCTGATATGAAAACATATATCGCTCTTTAACCAAATGTGCATTGATCAATTGAAGAGAGCACGAGGGCTAAGAATGTCAATCAAAAACGTACATATGTTACAGTTTATCAATAATAAACCCTAACCCCAACACACTCTGGCCCTCATTTACAAAAAATGTGTACATTTTCTACAAACGTACTTATTGAACGTATTTTGACAACAAAAATGTACAATAGCGACGTAAATGCAAAACGTAAATTATGTACACATTTATCTGGAGACTGTGTTAAAATTTGAGGCTTCAGTGCACCAAAAAAGTATGTTTTCATCTACCCCCACTGCTTTTACATACTTGCTATTATTTATTTTTTTAAAGTAGACTTAAATAATGTTTAATGTCACTTTTGAGTGCATTTTTATCGCTTTTGGTCACGCATTTGTCACTTGTTTCAGAACATGTTTGTACAAATCCAAACAGTGTCAGCATTTTTTATTCAAATCAAAGCAAGACATTTTGTTGTTTGTGGAAGAAATTATTGCACTTTAAAATCGCAATTTTGTGTCGATTTTGTTTAATTGTGCAGCCCTGGTCTATAAGAGGTAAATAAAGTCATCTGCTCAGAGGCTTCAGAGGCTAAACAACAGTAGCATTTCTCAACAATAAAAACAAGTAACAGTTTAAACAGGACGTCAATGGACCCGTTTCAACTATAGTACCACACAGTTTTCGATCAGAATTGTGGTTTATAATGAACAAAATGTAAAATAATCATCTACTTATGTCACAGTTTAATTCCAAACCACAAAGAATGCATAATACATCTTGTTAAACGACACATCTTATGCCGCCATGTCTCCAAAGCAAAGGTCCTCGAGAGCATGTTTAAAGCCAATAACAAAACAATTAATGCACGCACAGACGCAGCAGCCATGGGCGCTCTCAGCTACCATGTTTTGGTGTTGTCTTTGCACTTTTTTCATTCTGCATAGCTGCCCTTTAATTGCACTAATTGCACTTTTTAGCATCAATAAGCACTCGGATTAATCAATGCTCTAATGTGTTTTTGTTGTTACTTGTGGCAATGACAATCACTTCATCGTCTCATGTTTTAGAAAATAATGCATGTATTAGATAAGATTTGTTGTTAGAACTACTGGAAGCCGAGGGAATTATCACGAGGAAGTAAACAAAAGCTAGCCTCCCCGACACGCTAACGTCAGCACACACTTGTAATGAACGTGATTTGACGGCAGAAATGCGCCAAACAAATCTGGCGATGATTTCTGGACTTAAAAGAGTTTAAAAGACAGGATTTCTACTAGGACTGGGCGATATGGCAAAAAAATATGATCACAGTTTTCTTGGCGACAGATCAGGATTTCAATTTTATCACAATTCGTGTTCACTTTGTATTTTTCTATTGCCTTTAACAGAGCTGCACGATTTAGGAAAAATATCTCATTTACATTTTTCTGACCAGTGCTATTGTGATTAGGTTTGTGATTTATGTTTTGATGATAGGATTCTGTTCAAATTCACTTTTTAAACACCATATTGGCGTTTTTTGTCACTTTTAGTCACATTTTGGTGCATTAAGTTGGGTTTGTTGTTTGCAGGCACGTTTTTGTCGCTTTTGAGTGCATTTTTATTGCTTTTGGTCACGCTTTTGTCACAGAACATGTTTGTACAAATCCAAACAGTGTCAGCAGTTTTTATTCAAATCAAAGCAAGACATTTTGTTGTTTGTGGAAGAAATTATTGCACTTTAAAAACTGCAGCCTTTGTGATTTGCTAATTGCATCCATTAAAATCAAAATTTTGTGTTGATTTCGTTTGATTGTGCAGCCCTGGTCTATAAGAGGTGAATAAAGTCATCTGCTCAGAGGCTTCAGAGGCTAAACAACAGGAGAAAAAGTGTGTTTGAACAGACAGCTGCATTAAAGACAGAAAAACAATGAATCACGATACGTCGATTTCACAAAAACAGCAGATTGTCACAGGGACGAGCTCACAATCCGATTTTTATCACCGTATCGCCCAGACCTAATTTCTACCTATGACGTCATAAATCTGTGAAATTTTATACCAAGTGTTTTTTGAGGCACAGAGAAGGAACGGAGAAGACAACCTCGTAAACCAGATGAAACGAGCGCAAATGAAACTCAAGGTGTTCTCGAGGAGGAAACAATGCTGGCAGAAGCACAGAAGAGTCCATTTTGCATAATGTGTGTCCTCTAAAGGTCGTTCAAAGTCCACACGTGTCAAAGAGGCGTCAGTATAAGCAGCCAGCGTCCCGAAAGCACCTCAAACGTACAGCTCCTTCTCCCCAAATCTGGTCCAATCCTTGCTCCAACTCCCTCGGACTGTTACGTAACGGTGAATGTGAGTGAGCAGCCTCCACACAGACAGCAGGAGCGGTCCACAGCAGCGCCGCGGAGACCAAAATAGTTCAGCGTGTGTTCATTATCTCCTCTTTTAGGATGTCACCCTGTATCCAGAACATTAGACAGGAGAGGACCTCTGTAAGTGGGTTTGAGGAGGGGAGAGGGAGCCAGAGAAATAAGAGAGAGGGGGGAGAGATACAGGACAGAGAGGGGGTATAAAGAGGAAGAAAAAGATACAAATAAGGGAAAGAGAGTGACTAAAAGACAAGAAAGGGAAAGAGATAAAGAGACAGCGGATGAAAGAGAAAGGGAAAGAGATAATGAAGATAGAGGCATGGTGAAGGGAAAGGGACAGGAGAGAGAAAGGTAAAAGGATGGGGAGAGATAAAGAGAAGTAGAGAAGTTGGAGGTGAAGAGAGAGTGAGTTTAGAGTGAGGGAAAGAAAAGGACAAGAGAGAAAAGAGAGGGAGGCAAAGAGAGAGACTAAAAGGAAAAAAGGGGGTGGGATGGTTAGAGAGAGAGGGGGGAGTAAGAGAAAGTAAAAGAGTTTTAGAAGATGGGATGATGGTAAGAAGAAAGGCGGGGATGGAGAGAGAGAGAAGTGAGATTGAGAAGGGATTGAGAGTGAGGAAGAAGAGAGAAAGGACGGAGAGAGAGAGACTGGTAGAGAGGTCGTTGAAGGAGAAGTGAGAGTTAAGAGAGAGTAAGAGTAAAAGAGAGAATAGAGAAAGACGAGGAGGGAAGAGAGAGAAGAGAAGAGAAGAGGGAATAAAGAGAGAAAGAATGAAAAATAAAGTATTTGTAGAGAAACAGACAAAGTGGGAGAAAAAGAGACAGAGAGAGACTAAAAGAATGCGACGGAAAGAAAGAGGAGAAAGGAAAATGGAGTTTGAGTTAAAAGAGACAGAGAGAAAATAATAGAGAGAAAGAGGAAGGACTGGCAGAAGAAGGGAAAGAGACAGAGAGAGACTAAAAGAAAAACAGGAGTGGATGAAGAGAGAGGGGGGCGTAAGAGAGAGCAAAAGATTTATAGAAGAGAGAATGATGGTGAGGAGAAAGACAACGATGGAGAGCAAGAGGAGAGAGAGAGAAGGGGAGAGAAAGAGAGATTTGAGGAGGGATTGAGAGTGAGGAGGAAGAGAGAAAAGAGAGAGAGAAAGACCGGTAGAGTTCATGGAAGGATAAGAGAGTGAGTTAAAGAACGTGGAATAGGAAATGAGAGAGAAAAGTCAGTGGAGGGGAGAGGTGGAAACAGGAGGAAGGAAAGTGAGACAGTGAGAGAAAGATAAAAGGATAAAAAGAGAAACAGAGGAGGGAAAGAGACAGAGAGAGACTAAAAGAAAGTGACGGAGAGAAAGAGGAGAATTTGAGTTAAAAAAGACGGGGAGAAAATAATAAAGAGAGAGAGAGAAAGAGGAAAGACTGACAGAAGATGGGAAAGAGAGAGAAAGAGACTAAAAGAAAAACAGGAGTCGAATGGATAAAGAGAGAGGGGAGTAAAAGAGAGCAAAAGAGATAGAGAAGATAGAACGACAGTGAGAAGAAAGGCGGGGATGGAGAGCGAGAGAACTCAGAGAGAAGGAGAGAGAAAAAGGGAGATTTGAGAAGTGATTGAGTGTGAGGGGGAAGAGAGAAGATGCGTAGAGGTCACTGAGGGAAAAGAGAGTGAGTTAAAGAGAGTGGAAGAGGAAAAAGAGGGCAAAGAGAGAGAGGAGGGGAAAGGCAAAAACTGGAGGAAGGAGAGATAGTGAGAGAGGGGAAAGAGAGAGGGGAGAAAGGAAAATAAAGGATAGGAAGAGAAACAGAGAAAGTGGGAGGAAATGAGACAGAGAGAGACTAAAAGAAAGCGACGGAAAGAAACAGGATAAACGAAAATAGAATAGAAACGGAGAGATAACGAGAGAGAAAGAGGTAGGACTGACAGAAGAAAGAAAAGAGACAGACGCTAAAAGAAAGAGACAGGAGCGTCAGGAGATCTCGAGGAGACAGGAAAGAAGAGAGAGAAAGAGGAGACAGAGGGAGGAAAGAGATGGAGCAAGATTAAAAGAAAGAGACAGAGGGGAAAAGAGGGAAAGAGACTGACAAAACAAGGCTGAAAAAGAGAACGAAAGAAAGGGAGATGGGAAAATAGAGCTTGAATGAATAGAAAGGGAGGGAAATGAGAGAAAGGGGTGACAGAGGAAGGGAAGAGACTAAAAGAGGGGGGAAAACAGGGTGAGAACGGGGTTGCAGGAGGGCGATAACTTCAAAGGTTATTATTATTATTATCAGTGCAGCTAAAGCCAAGCTCCTCGGGCTTTGATCACGATGCAAAGCTGCGCCTGACACTGAATCCAGAATGTGCCGACACAAGTGCACTTCTCGCCAACTTTCATTACATTTACAACCTATTTATTCTCTTCAATTTTAGTTTAGTCTTGAGTCGCCCCCGAGTTTGGTCTCACACTCTAAGTCCCCCCAATTTAGGGTCTAGGCAACTTTAGGATAGTTCACTCTAGTAGTATATTGTCGATTATTGTTATTATATTTTCTTGTTTCATTGATGTACAAAATCCTCAAAACGTTCTTCCGGATTTTAAACACTGTTACGTTATCGGTGGCTTTCAGATTCTGTGATGATGTCGTACTATATTTGGGAGCAAGAGCCAGTTTTTCCTATTAATTACACTGAACTTTTGCATACAGTTTTACAGTAAATTTCAACCTGTGATCGTTTCTATGAGGAATTAAACCCGAGAACTTGCTGTGTTACAATAAAAAAAACAGCCTTTTAACCATATTCACTTTAGTTATGGCCGGTAGAATGCTGTGATGTCGTCTGAAACCCAGCGATGTTCAAATACTATTCAATTTCACCTTTTTTGAACCTGAAATCATACTCTCTAACATGATTATATTTAAGATTCTACTCAACCTTTGGCCTATTTATTCCCAGTTTTGACAGTGTTCTTAACGTTTGTAATACTTCCTGGTTGAAAATGGGCAGCAAATATGACACAGATAGAAAATATCGTTATCGCGCTTGTTATTATTGCAAAGATGGATGATCATTTCTGATGGTTAAACACGTTAATCTTGTGTTTCTTGTGCACCTGAGCTTGTTTATACTTTACTTTTTTTACAGTTACAGTCTGCTACTTGGATATGCTAAGAAAAGTGTTGAGTAAATAAATAAAAAAAAGATAAAATAACGCAGTTCCACAGTTTCACCCAATGATGGCGTCATTCTTAACCATAGAATTCACCTCATTTTGTAATCAATGCACTTCTGAAGTATTGACCAAAAAAAATCACAATCACAATCACTGTTTTTACCGATAAGACTCAAATGTTCACCCCCAAAAGCGCCGTTTTTCTAAGTACAGAAGTGAATGTCTAAGTGTTTTTAGTTAAACCTCTTGCTTCAAAATCCTCATCACTTTTTCCATTATTTCATACAAACATGAGTGAAGGTGAATAAAATGTCTGAAATGTTTAAAATGCCTCAGTGATGTATTTTTTTGGTCTTCAAATGTCTCCAGTGTGTGTATTTGTGCCTAAGCTAACATATTTTAAAATAAGAGTTGAATTATCCTTTATACCTGGAAAAGAAAAGAAAAATACATGTAACTGAGGAAGAAATAATAGATAATAGATAGAGGTAATTCCACAACTGTTACCTAGCAACCATCCATACAAATTACACAATAATTATGATTTGATAAATAACTATACCCGAGAACACTTTTATGTTATTGAATGGCTGTTTAAACCATTGTTTCCCAACCAGGGGTACAGGGACCCCAAGGGGAACGTGAGAAATTACCAGGGGGTACTTGGAATGGTTTTAGGTTTTAAATAAAGATAAAATGTACTTTTTTCTGAATCATTTGTGGTAAATTTAGCATCTTTTCGGAGTATCTTGGACCAGAAATATCATTAAAACAATACTAAAATGATAACAATTTACTACATTCGACTTGTAAACCCATTTATTTGCCCCAAACTTAAGTTATGGGGTACTCTGAGTGTAAAACAAAGCTTAGGGGGTACTCCAGACAAAAAAGGTTGGGAACCACTGGTTTAAACTGTCAGAAAACGTGTCGGTTGCCTGTAAACAGTATCTGTGTTTTCAACGGCGTGTCGCATTTTGATGACATCACAGGGGGATTCTGTTTCAAAACTCAGCTCTACTTCCTGTCATTTTTCAACTTTACTTCAGAACCTGCGACTTCACAAATCTAAAACTATGCTAAACATTTTCCGCCCAAACCAAGTCATAATTATAAAACCTGTCAAATAGACTTCAAGTTTTTCGCCAGACTGTGGAACATTCCAGGCAAAGTAATACCATCTCCATGACGACAAGCGAGTGGCAGATCCTCCACCATCTTTAAGCAATCGATATGAGTGCTCTCTCTAAAGCTCCTGGGTATAATTATTTAAAATGTGCACTAAGACATTACTATACTGCACCAGTACTTGATCCGACTTTAAAATGATGAATCTCGGACGTAAAACTCCAACAACGGAAGCGACTGATGGATACCAGGCAGTGGAATGTACTATAGGCTGCAGCAGAAAAGCAATAACAAGAAAATGGATGTCAGGGATGAAGTTGACTGTCAAGGACTGGACTGAAATGACTTTGGACAATTAGAAAAAGGAAAAATGTACTTTTACTTTGAACTTAAATGTGGACACGTTTGTCAGACGCTGGACTGACGGGACAGAGACATCGGGACTGACATTTTATTTTCTGGTTTACGGCGGTGGATGAAGTACTCCATTTTGTTACTCAAGCAAAATTACACAAACAACAGCAAAACTACTCCTTTAAAATACACTTTAAGAGTAAAAAGTAATTGTTTTTTGGTTTGGAGAACTATTAAAGCATCAAATTGTCATCTTGATTGATTCGTTCTGTCGAGTTTCGGTCGTTAAAGGCAACTTTCCAGGTTATTTTTCTCTGCAGAGGCTATTTTGTTTGCTCAAAAAGAAACAAAAACAAAATAACTTGCAAGATGTCGACATAAATGTGTAAAAGATAAACCCCACGGCCTTTTCAGCAGGTCTAAAACATTAAGAAAATATACTTTTACTTTGCAGTCCAGTCCAAAAATGTAGTGCAGTAGAAAGTACAGATACATGAAGTAAAAGTAAAAGTATCAGATACCTAAAACATTTACAGTACAGTATTTTTTAGGGCTGTAATCCTTCATTTCGTTGATTAATCAGTCAATGGAGTCTTAGATTTTTATTCGTCGACTAATCGTTTTATTGAGATTTAAATTATATATGTAGCAAAAATATGGAGAAGATATGGAGTAACTTAGCTGCAAATGTTTGGAGTCTAACATATAAATACTCTGTTTCCTATTACTTTCTGTATAAATAGTTATTTTAGCATAAACTCCTGTGCAGTTGTGTTCTTTTGAGTGCAGTTTGGGTCAAATACATGGAGATACTTTATAGTTTTGGTATATTTTTACCACATCCCCTTTCGGTCGATTGGGCAGGTCTTTAGTCGACCAAGGATTTCTTTAGTCGACTACAGCCCTAGTACTTTGACTTTTGTACTTTCTTACTTTCCCCCACTGCTGGTTTATCCTTTCTGCTACTCTATTTTCTTTTGATTTTGTCTATCGTAACAACAAATGATTATACTGCGCTCTAATCACAGCCATAATATTACTGCTATTTCACTGTATAATGGGCCGATAGGTTAAAGGAGCTGTCACTGCGGCTGATTGTGACCGAAGGGTTTCAATTGATTGAAATCGAGGTTAAGTCCAGGGTAATCCCCGTCGCTCTTATGATCAGCTGTTATGACCTTTTGTCCTCAATCTCACACTTACACAGGAAACATATAGTCTGTATTTTATCGACCTACATACACTGACGTAAGACTGCTGCTTTAGCCCTTTATGTTAGTCCTGGTTTAGTCCAAGTTTAGACCTGGTTTAGTCCTGGAAACTATAGGTTTAGTCTTAGTTTAGTTTTGGATTAAAGCTGTTAAAAGATGGTTTAGTCCTTAATCTGGATAGTTTAGTGCAGCTATAGACCTACAGCCCTGATCAGACCTGTATTAGTCTTGGTTTAGTCCAAGTTTAGGCTTGTCTTAGTCTTAGTTCAAATCTATTTTATTTCTAGTTATGGTTTAAGGCCTGGTTTAAACTTTATAAAGGAGTAGATCATTTAATTATGCATTGATACTTGCTTTTGTCTTGGTTTAGTTCTTTCGTCTTGGTAAAAACCTGCATTAGTCCAAGTTTAGACCTGACTTAGTCCTGGATACTCCGGGTTTAGTCTTAGTTTAGTTCTGGTTTAAACCTGTTAAGAGCTGGTTTAGTCTTTAATCTGAATAGTTAAGTGCAGCTATAGAGCTACAGCCCTGATCAGACCTGCATTAGTCTTGGTTTAGTCCAAGTTTAGACCTGACTTAGTCCTGGATACTCCGGGTTTAGTCTTAGTTTAGTTCTGGTTTAAACCTGTTAAAAGCTGGTTTAGTATTTAATCTGAATAGTTTAGTGCAGCTATAGACCTACAGCCCTGATCAGACCTGCATTAGTCTTGGTTTAGTCCATGTTTAGGCTTGTCTTAGTCTTAGTTCAAATCTATTTTATTTCTAGTTATGGTTTATGGCCTGGTTTAAACTTTATAAAGGAGTAGATCATTTAATCCTCTATTGATACCTGCGTTTGTGTTGGTTTAGTTCTTTCGTCTTGGTAAAAACCTGGATTAGTCCAAGTTTAGACCTGTCTTAGTCCTGGATACTCCGGGTTTAGTTTTAGTTTAGTTCTGGATTAAACCTGTTAAGAGCTGGTTTAGTCCTTAATATGAATAGTTTAGTGCACCTTTAGAGCTACAGCCCTGATCAGACCTGCATTAGTCTTGGTTTAGTCCATGTCTAGGCTTGTCTTAGTCTTAGTTCAGATATATTTTATTTCTAGTTATGGTTTAAGGCCTGGTTTAAACTTTATAAAGGAGTAGATCATTTAATTCTGCATTGATACCTGCTTTTGTCTTGGTTTAGTTCTTTCGTCTTGGTAAAAACCTGGATTAGTCCAAGTTTAGACCTGGTTTGGTCCTGGATACTCCGGGTTTAGTCTTAGTTTAGTTCTGGTTTAAACCTGTTAAGAGCTGGTTTAGTCTTTAATCTGGATAGTTTAGTGCAGCTATAGACCTACAGCCCTGATCAGACCTGCATTAGTCTTGGTTTAGTCCAAGTTTAGGCTTGTTTTAGTCCTGGATACTATAGGTTTAGTCTTAGTTTAGTTCTGGTTTAAACCTGTTAAGAGCTGGTTTAGTCTTTAGTCTGAATAGTTTAGTGCAGCTATAGAGCTACAGCCCTGATCAGACCAGCATTAGTCTTGGTTTAGTCCAAGTTTAGACCTGACTTAGTCCTGGATACTCCGAGTTTAGTCTTAGTTTAGTTATGGTTTAAACCTGTTAAAAGCTGGTTTAGTATTTAATCTGAATAGTTTAGTGCAGCTATAGAGCTACAGCCCTGATCAGACCTGCATTAGTCTTGGTTTAGTCCAAGTTTAGGCCTGGTTTAGTCCTGGATACTCCGGGTTTAGTCTTAGTTTAGTTCTGGATTAAACCTGTTAAGAGCTGGTTTAGTCCTTAATATGAATAGTTTAGTGCAGCTATAGAGCTACAGCCCTGATCAGACCTGCATTAGTCTTGGTTTAGTCCAAGTTTAGGCCTGTCTTAGTCTTAGTTCAAATCTATTTTATTTCTAGTTATGGTTTAAGGCCTGGTTTAAACTTTATAAAGGAGTAGATCATTTAATTCTCTATTGATACCTGCTTTTGTCTTGGTTTAGTTCTTTCGTTTTGGTAAAAACCTGGATTAGTCCAAGTTTAGACCTGGTTTAGTCCTGGATACTCCGGGTTTAGTCTTAGTTTAGTTCTGGTTTAAACCTGTTAAGAGCTGGTTTAGTCTTTAATCTGGATAGTTTAGTGCAGCTATAGACCTACAGCCCTGATCAGACCTGCATTAGTCTTGGTTTAGTCCAAGTTTAGGCTTGTCTTAGTCCTGGAAACTATAGGTTTAGTCTTAGTTTAGTTCTGGTTTAAACCTGTTAAAAGCTGGTTTAGTCTTTAGTCTGAATAGTTTAGTGCAGCTATAGAGCTACAGCCCTGATCAGACCAGCATTAGTCTTGGTTTAGTCCAAGTTTAGACCTGACTTAGTCCTGGATACTCCGAGTTTAGTCTTAGTTTAGTTATGGTTTAAACCTGTTAAAAGCTGGTTTAGTCCTTAATCTGAATAGTTTAGTGCAGCTATAGAGCTACAGCCCTGATCAGACCTGCATTAGTCTTGGTTTAGTCCAAGTTTAGGCCTGGTTTAGTCCTGGATACTCCGGGTTTAGTCTTAGTTTAGTTCTGGATTAAACCTGTTAAGAGCTGGTTTAGTCCGTAATATGAATAGTTTAGTGCAGCTTTAGAGCTACAGCCCTGATCAGACCTGCATTAGTCTTGGTTTAGTCCATGTTTAGGCTTGTCTTAGTCTTAGTTCAAATCTATTTTATTTCTAGTTATGGTTTAAGGCCTGGTTTAAACTTTATAAAGGAGTAGATCATTTAATTCTCTATTGATACCTGCTTTTGTCTTGGTTTAGTTCTTTCGTTTTGGTAAAAACCTGGATTAGTCCAAGTTTAGACCTGGTTTAGTCCTGGATACTAAGAGTTGGTTTAGTCCTTAATCTGAATAGTTTAGTGCAGCTATAGAGCTACAGCCCTGATCAGACCTGCATTAGTCTTGGTTTAGTCCAAGTTTAGGCCTAGTTTAGTCCCTGGGCAGTCTTAGTTCAGATGTATTTTATTTCTAGTTATGGTTTAAGGCTTTGTTACGGAGTAGATCATTTAATTCTGCATTGAGACCTGCTTTTGTCTTGGTTTAGTTCTTTCGTCTGGATTAGTCCCAGTTTAGACCTGTTCAGATTCCTCCCAAAACACCAGAACAGTTTATAATTCGAGTGAAGTAACATTAGAATACACTTGATCCACAGCATTTGACCGACACGAGCAAACGAGTCACCTCTGACCCTCCCTGCTGCCCTTCTTTTTGTCTCCCAGGCATTTGACACAAGTTTGCTCTGATTTTCACCTCAGTGCAAAATGTCCAGGGCGCATGGTGATAGTAGAGAATAAAAACAAAAAAAGACAGATAGAAATGTCACCAGCTAAAAACAACTCCTGTCCGTAACCAGCTTATCGTAGCATTTAGACTTCAAATAAAGAAGTCTTACTGTGAGCTGTACAGGCCTAAGTGATGGTATTATTAGGTATATTTTGTAAAATTTAATATAAAAATGTGAATATTAATTTATTTCATGCTGGGAAATGTCAGTGTTGCACGGCAATACTGTAACATAACAATCCAAAAAAGACATTATAACGCCACAAAGCTATTATGTAAGATGTACAATAGCGAGCATTTAGAGTGTTTGAACAACAATAATAGCAGCTATCTACACTGTAATTGTAGTCGTTGGGTTAATCAGTCTGTTGATGTTGTCTTATTTGATGAAAATTTTGATTATTCAACTATTCTATGGAATTTGAGAGTAAATTGTGATTTGATTCTCCCTTTTAACGTGTTATATCTAGTTTATTAGTGCTTTTCTGTATGTGTGAATGTTTTATTTTTCTGTTTTGTTTCTTTAGCTGTTACTACAACAAAACAATGCATTTGAAGTGCGAACTACACATTTAACTAAAAGCAGTTTTTGCTAAAATCCCAGTTTAGTGTTTTTTTATGTTTTTAATTTTATTTCCTGGTTGTAAATAATGACATCACACTAGTAAATGAAGAAGTAACCGCACTGTACACTGGGACAAAACTCATCTAATGTCATAGTCTTAAAAATATGTTTGAATGTCTTTATTTTGCTGAATTAATGTTTAAACGGTCAAAAAAGTTGCTTATTTTTTTCGTAAATTATGCATAACCTTTGTCTCCCTAGTGTGACGTCCGATTTCTCATTTTTTACCTCCACAAACAGACACCAGATCTGATTGATTTCAAACTATAATTAACATTTACAGCATGTACTGATCCACCCAATAAAGTCCAAATGAGAAAGTGTCATATGCACTTTAAACAAATGAGCAATTCGATCTATTTCGACAAACCGCAATAGACTACAATTACAATATCTCACTCCGTTATCGTTACATCCCTAATTGCACTAGTGTTGACTCACATTTGTCATGGAAATGTGTCTTTCCAGGTGAACATCAGGTCAAAGTTGCCATCCCTCACCTTCCATTAACCAGACCGAGCAAGAAAACAACCAAAACAGCTTCACACTTGGCCTATTTTTGCATGAATCTGCTTTATGTTGTCTCAAATCGCAAAGCACACAGAAAAACCGTCCAAAAACAGCGTCGCCAGCACACGATCGCGCCGTAGCCTTGAGGATGCTAGCATGTAGACCGAGGATGAGCGCTAGCCCATTCAAACTCACTGACACTGGGCTCCTCCAGGATTATCAGAGCAGCAAAGGCGCACACCGGGGATTTTTCGCTCGTCTAGCAACCGTCCACAACAAAAACGCCTCACCTTTACGCCCGGCCGCGCATTCCCGCCTGCGGAATGCGTAAAAAAACAATCGCAATTGTGATTCTGCAACGAGACGAGCAGGTGCTACCGCTGCCCACCCCGTTCAACACCAAGGACAGCGGTCGACAGCCATGACAACACGCGCTGTACGTAAAAAAAAAAAAGAAAAAAAAAATCACAGCCAAAAAAACGGGTAAAACACCAAGCCGCAATGACAACGCTGATTCACGGCGTAATCCCGCAACGACGCGCACAGAAGCGGCGTGAAAAACCGTATCGCAATTGAGATCATCATTCGTCTGGCGTGAACGTTGGGGAAAAGGCATCGTAATCGCGTCACGTAGCCACGGCAGGGGCACAAAACCGCGCCGCTCTTACCTCCTGGTCGTTGGAGACGCTCACATTTCCCGGTTCTGTTTTTGTCCGGCTCGTTACTACGCTGTTTGTTGTTATTACAGCAGCGGGAGCAGGGGCGCCGCTATGTATCTGCCTGCGCCATGTTATTTTGACTGAGTGTGGAGAGGAGGAGGAGGAGGAGGAGGAGGAGGAGGAGGGGGGGAGGAGGAAGGGGGGAGAGCGGAGCGGCCGTGGTGTGCGCTACATCCGGGACGTTCGGTGCGGAGAGCGAATGAGCGCGGCCAGTGCACGTACGCGGCACCTGGACGTAGCCGGTAACGTGAGGCTCCGGACTTGAAGCCTGGTCTAATAACGAAGAGTCTATGATTGTGAAAATAAAATAAAATAAAATAAAAATAAAATAAAAATAAATAAAATAAAATAAAATAAAAAAAATAAAATAAAATAAAATAAAATAAAATAAAATAAAATAAAATAAAATAAAATAAAATAATAGCTTTTTTTTTTTTAATTAAACGTAAAAAATTGAATTCTGTGTCTGTATTTTACATCAAATCAAATCAAATCAATTTATTTTTATAATGCCCAAAATCACAACAACAGTTGCCTCGATGGGCCACAGGTAAAAGCAGTTCAGATAACTGTCCCAGAATGCCCCTGTCCTTTGACCCTCCTTCGCGGCGAGGAAAAACTACAAAAAACCCCATGGGAAAAAGTAGAAACCTCGGGGAGAACCACAGTGAAGGAGAGATCCTACTCCCACGGACGGACAGGCTGCAGATGAACTAGGACTGACGCATCCACATCAGCATTACATGTAAACAGTTAAAACCAAAGGGAGACACTCTAACTTTAAACATAAGGGAAAAAATATAGAAGAGAAAATAAAATAAAACTGTTACTATACAAATAATATAAATAAAACGTGAAATAGCAGAAAGAGGGAAAAATGGTTACAATACAAATAACATAAAAAGTCAAATAGCAGAAAGAGGAAAAAACTTGTACAAAAAATAAAAATGTACAAAGACACAAATATCCTCAAATGTGAATGTTAAATGGCTTCCATTAATATCACTACATCATGTGTAATAGTTTCCAATGTACTTCTCTAACTTGTTGTCAATACTGTAGTTGAAGCATATAAGAAATATAGGTTAGGTCTAATTTGATCCTGATTTAGACCTGGTTTAGTCCTGGTATAGGTTTTGTTTATTCTAGGTTTAGTTTGATCTTTACATAGACCTGGTCTTGTTTTAGTCCTGGCTTAGTGCAAGTAAAGTCCTGGTTTTGTCCTGAGTTAGTCCTAGTTTAGTCCAGGGGTCGTCCTGACTCAGGCCTGGTTTAGTTCTGGTATATATGTCCTGATTTAGACTTGGTTTAATCCTGGCTTAGTCCTGGTTTAGTCCTGGTATAGGTTCTGGTTTATTCTTGGTTTAGTTTGATCCTAATAGGTCCTGGTTTAGTCCTGATAGGTCCTGGTTTAGTCCTGGTTTAGTCCTGATAGGTCCTGGTTTAGTCCTGGTTTAGTCCTGATAGGTCCTGGTTTAGTCCTGGTTTAGTCCTGATAGGTCCTGGTTTAGTCCTGGTTTAGTCCTGATAGGCCCTGGTTTAGTCCTGATAGGCCCTGGTTTAGTCCTGATAGGTCCTGGTTTAGTCCTGGTTTAGTCCTGATAGGCCCTGGTTTAGTCCTGATAGGCCCTGGTTTAGTCCTGATAGGTCCTGGTTTAGTCCTGGTTTAGTCCTGATAGGTCCTGGTTTAGTCCTGATAGGTCCTGGTTTAGTCCTGATAGGTCCTGGTTTAGTCCTGATAGGTCCTGGTTTAGTCCTGGTTTAGTCCTGATAGGCCCTGGTTTAGTCCTGATAGGTCCTGGTTTAGTCCTGATAGGCCCTGGTTTAGTCCTGATAGGCCCTGGTTTAGTCCTGATAGGTCCCGGTTTAGTCCTGATAGGTCCCGGTTTAGCCCTGATGGGTCCTGGTTTAGCCCTGATAGGTCGTGGTTTAGTCCTGATAGGTCGTGGTTTAGTCCTGATAGGTCCTGGTTTAGTCCTGATAGGTCCTGGTTTAGCCCTGGTATCGGTCCTGGTTTAGTCCTGATTGGTCCTGGTTTAGTCCTGATAGGTCCTGGTTTAGCCCTAATAGGTCCTGGTTTAGTCCTGATAGGTCCTAGTTTAGTCCTGATAGGTCCTGGTTTAGCCCTGATAGGTCCTGGTTTAGCCCTTATAGGTCCTGGTTTAGCCCTAATAGGTCCTGGTTTAGTCCTGATAGGTCCTAGTTTAGTCCTGATAGGTCCTGGTTTAGTCCTGATAGGTCCTGGTTTAGTCCTGATAGGTCCTGGTTTAGTCCTGATAGGTCCTGGTTTAGTCCTGATAGGTCCTGGTTTAGTCCTGATAGGTCCTGGTTTAGCCCTGATAGGTCCTGGTTTAGTCCTGATAGGTCCTGGTTTAGCCCCTGATAGGTCCTTGTTTAGCCCTCATAGGTCCTGGTTTAGACCTGATAGGTCCTGGTTTAGTCCTGATAGGTCCTGGTTTAGTCCTGATAGGTCCTGGTTTAGTCCTGATAGGTCCTGGTTTAGTCCTGATAGGTCCTGGTTTAGCCCTGGTATCGGTCCTTGTTTAGTCCTGATTGGTCCTGGTTTAGTCCTGATAGGTCCTGGTTTAGCCCTAATAGGTCCTGGTTTAGTCCTGATAGGTCCTAGTTTAGTCCTGATAGGTCCTGGTTTAGCCCTGATAGGTCCTGGTTTAGTCCTGATAGGTCCTGGTTTAGCCCTAATAGGTCCTGGTTTAGTCCTGATAGGTCCTAGTTTAGTCCTGATAGGTCCTGGTTTAGTCCTGATAGGTCCTGGTTTAGTCCTGATAGGTCCTGGTTTAGTCCTGATAGGTCCTGGTTTAGCCCTGATAGGCC
The DNA here is from genome assembly GCA_019453435.1 of Rhinogobius similis. Classification (NCBI taxonomy): domain Eukaryota; kingdom Metazoa; phylum Chordata; class Actinopteri; order Gobiiformes; family Gobiidae; genus Rhinogobius; species Rhinogobius similis. The sequence continues at coordinate 14,477,473 of CM033620.1, read as the reverse complement.
CTGGTTTAGTCCTGATAGGTCCGGGATTAGTCCTGATAGGTCCTGGTTTAGTCCTGATAGGTCCTGGTTTAGTCCTGATAGGTCCTGGTTTAGCCCTGATAGGTCCTGGTTTAGCCCTAATAGGTCCTGGTTTAGTCCTGATAGGTCCTGGTTTAGTCCTGATAGGTCCTGGTTTAGTCCTGATAGGTCCTGGTTTAGTCCTGATAGGTCCTGGTTTAGTCCTGATAGGTCCTGGTTTAGTCCTGATAGGTCCTAGTTTAGTCCTGATAGGTCCTGGTTTAGTCCTGATAGGTCCTTGTTTAGTCCTGATAGGTCCTGGTTTAGTCCTGATAGGTCCTGGTTTAGTCCTGATAGGTCCTGGTTTAGTCCTGATAGGTCCTAGTTTAGTCCTGATAGGTCCTGGTTTAGTCCTGATAGGTCCTGGTTTAGTCCTGATAGGTCCTAGTTTAGTCCTGATAGGTCCTGGTTTAGTCCTTATAGGTCCCGGTTTAGTCCTGATAGGTCCTGGTATAGCCCTGGTATCGGTCCTGGTTTAGCCCTGGTATCGGTCCTGGTTTAGTCCTGGTATCAGTCCTGGTTTAGTCCTTATAGGTCCTGGTTTAGTCTTGTTTTCCTCTAAAATCAGTTGAATACATCATGGTATTTAAACATGTGGTTCAGGCTTCAAACTGCACCAAACAGAGCTCCAAACACAGCTCCAGTTGTGCAGCGCTTGTAATAAATAAATGCAAACAAAGTTGTATTTTCACACCATAATAAAATGAAACTCGTGTAAAAGTATTTGAAATGTTCCGAAGAGGAATCTGTCAAAAAATATAATCAGTATTCTGTACATTTTTTACTTTTTGAGTATTTTCCCACTGGTCCTGGCTCCGTCTTCTGTCAGACTCTCGCAGCACATTTTTATCGATAAGAGCAGACGTTCAGGTGGTCAGCAGCTGCAGACGGAGCTCACCGATTGAAAATGCATTCCTTTCGGAGCAAAAGCGCGAAGCCAGATCTGTGTCAGCAGCAACGCAAAGAACCAGATGCTCAGAGGAGTGAGCAGACAGTGTCTAGACCCGGACGCTTTATTTTCTGATTCTGCACAATATATCAATGACTCTGTTTACTTCACATCTGCTGCTACTGCGACAAGTGCAATTTATATTTGATTGCGTGGTCACCGGTTCAATTCCAGGGCTGGACAAGTATGATCTACTTTTTTGACACAATAATCTTAATTTTCTTGTCACACTTTGTCAAAATAAAAGCTTAATATTGACAAAACTAAGATTAAATCAAGGCAAATTTAGAACTGTTTGAAATAAGAAGACAAGCCGAGAGAGACCGGGCACAAACTCAGACGATTGAGTCTCTTTCAGAAGGAAATGTAAGGACTAACGTAAAGAATTGATGTATTTCTGTAAGAGGAGTTCATTTATGGAACAATTTGGAGGAGACATTAAAAGACTCTAAAAGTATTTACACTTTTAAAACAAAATTTAGATCCAATGTAATTAAAAAATATCAAGAAATCGAAAGAATTACTGTGTGAGTGCGTTTGTGCAGCTCAGTAACTGTTTGTGTCTGTTTATATTATACCAGTGGCGGACCTAGGACTTTGGGGGCCCAGGGCAAAATTAAGTCTAGGCCCCTCCTCCTCAAGTGTGATTTTCTATAACTTTTCTGCCGTGTCTCTTGAATTGTACTTGAAGGAAGCTTTTGTTGTTGTTGTTGTTGTTTTTTACTATTTTAAAGCTTGTATGTTTAAACAGTTTTAAAAAGGGGGGTTTGGGGGTCGTTCCCCAGAAAAATATTTAAGAAATCAGACCATATTTTCTGTTTGTTGGTGCATTTTAACACATATTCAGCTGATTTAAATACATTATGTTTATTTGAATTTTGATAATGTCATATTTTATTTACTATTTAGTTTGATTTCAACACATTTGACAAATTCCAAACTGTTTTATTGGTTTTGTTCTTGTTTAAAAGTACACTGCACTACTTTACTGTGAGAAAAGCAACTGTTTCCTTGTGTCTATGATGAGCTGGGCATCTGATTGGGGGCCCCTTCAGGTTGAGGGCCCAAGGCAATTGTGGCCTGTTGCCTAATGGTAAGTCCGCCCCTGTATTATACATATTTAAGTGTTATACGGCCTGTGTGTATAGATTTCTATGATGTTCATCTGTCTCTGTCTGGCACGTCATACTTTAAGTTATTAGGGTTTGACAAAATAAGTGTTAAACTTCAGCCTAAACCCTTTCGGTCTGTAAAATGTTTTCTTTCTTTATTCATATGCTCTTTTTGTTTGTTTTGTTTTTGTATTTCTATGGACCGAAGAAAAATACACTACGACTAACTAACAAGATGAATATTCTAAATCAGGACTTTGGGAAAATAATCAATAAAATCTGCCCTTTTCTTTCAAAAATTCCCACAGATTTTCAAGAAAAACTGTGAATTTAAATCAGATGGATAACCTTGGTGTTATTACAGTTTAGTTTATTGCGTTAGATGTGCTTTTGTGATTCATTGTGCAGCCCTAGGTTTAAACAAAAGTAAAGATACAAGAACAAAAAAGTTTAAGGAAAAGTATTGAGGGTGATCTTGATAAAAGACATGTGCTGATCTTATTAAGCTATTAAATGGATTAAAGTAAAGTACAAACATCTGACTTAAAATGTGCATGAAAGGTTTTCAGGATTTTCTAATTTTGACTTTATTTTGTGGGTTAACCTGTTGTAAATAGATATGATAGTTTTACACCAATCAAGTAGCATTTTAAGATAAGAGATCCTTTATTTGTCCCACAATGGGGAAATTCCACTGTTGCAACACACAGTTTAGAACAGGAATGAGTGAAATAGGCGCATGCAATAAAAATAGGATAAATAATTACTAAACATAGTAATAAAAATACAATATAAAGTATAAAGTGCACACTCTTATTTACAGTAAAAAAGTGTCTTGTTATATACAGTAAGTGACTATGGTGAGGAAAAAGTGTATTAATAGTATTTTTATTTATTTTATTGAGAAAAACTGTGTTAAAAATGACAGGGAGTGACATCACAAAGAGACTCACAATTCATCCAAATGTTCGGCACAGTTTACAACAAACACAATTTACGGTTCTTTCAATATATTAGTATTTGTCAAATAATAATTTCTTGCATTAGAGGACTTTTGGGCTCAGAAGTAAAGAAGTAAATTTATAAAACTGGAATACTGTTTCTACAATTTTAGCATTATCTTAAACATAATTTTCTTAACTGTGTAAGAAACTTTAGTAAAAAGCAGGGGCGTCGGACTGGGGGGGTAAAGGGGGCTGGTTTTCCCGAGGCCCAGGGCAGGGAGGGGGCTTCAAGGGGGGCCTAGTGGGGGCCTTAAGCATGGTTTTCTCAGTTGCATTTTTCTGCACTGTGGTTGAGTAAAGTACTTGAAAGACTAAATATACAATCACGCATGACATCACCCCTTTAAAAAAAAAACAAAAAGGAAAATTGTTCACATATTTGCCAAGTTTTTAATAAATAATAAGTAGAGATTATAATTTGCCGTTCGTGTACTGTCTAATTGTAATAAAACGATTTGAGATGTTTGTGAAATGTATCATAATATAAGCCGACAGCTACACAAGATGTCTATAAATTTAATTAAGTGTATAAATATTATTGTATTGTTAAGTGTATGTGGAAACAATATAGGCTGTATTCTAGCTGTAGTAAATGAAAAAAAAAATCATGACCATTAAATCATATACTAACTTATGTATTAGGGGCCCATCGAGAAGATTAATACCTGGGGCCCTGATTTTGTTGTTACGTCCCCTGGTAAAAAAAAAAAAAAAAAAAAAAGAATAGTCCGACCGGTCATAAACCTTTTACTTTTGTACTTCATTACTTTCCACCACAGCAATAAAATATACCTTGAAGGAATTCTACAATCTACAATTTATATAATCCATATTAAAGGCATTTAGTCATCACTCAATTCCCCGACATAAATAAAGTTAATACAATGTGTAATTCCTTCAAGAAAACAGGAGTAAGATAAAAGCAATGAAAAGAACAGTATCTTGATTTTATTTATTTTTTTTTCTTCTTATTTTGTCTTTTTTTCATTTCAAGGTAAAACAGCCAGTTAAAAGTGCACTGTGTAACATTTCTCATCAAAGTTTCGTCTCCAGGTCTTGTCATGTAGCTGTTATTGCTTCGCCTAGAATGTTACAGATTTAGATTCAGTTTAGTTTCATATTGTGGCGTTACATAGTGCCCCTTTAAATAAAAAAGAATAATAATAATAATAATGTATAGTATTTAATTTAAAGTATAGCAAATAATAATGTGTGGTATTTTTCCATCAAACGTTTGTCAAGTGAAGTGTATATTGCAAATGTGGTTTTGTTTTGATTCATACATACAGACTGGTCTCCTTGACAATCCGCCTGACACCCCCCTCTAGTGGTGGCCCGTGGAAGCGCGCCGGGTCACTGTGAATGACAAAGTTACTACAGTACGCTGCTGTGACGTTTCATTGTTCCCTGAGTGGATGTAACGTGAGCCGCTCGTGTATATTCTACTTTGAACTCTCGCTAACGCACACACAGACACGTTAGGCCACTTTCTGCAGAACGTGCTGCTGTCCCCATGGTAACTGTGGAAAGATCATTTTCCGCCTCGCTCACGATTGGACGTCTGACTGTGGAATTCGTATTGTGTTTAGTTAAAACTGAAGACATCGTGTTTGGCTGATTGGATGGGATTCAGAGGCGTCGCTGACTGCTCTGGAAAGGGTTAAACGTTTGTTGTTAAAGGTGCACTGCAGAACTTTTGGTGATGTCATTCCTTTACCTTGAATGTTCTACTGTATTCGATTAGACCCAATAACACATGCCACTGTAACCAACTTATTTTGTGTTTATATTTAGACAAACTTTTTTTTTAACCTTATTTTATCTGTGCCTTTTATCATTTATTCTTTTATTTTAATTATCTTTTTTATAGTTTGTACCACCCTGTTTTAAGTTGTATCACACTCCTAGTTTCTGATTCTCAAGCCTGCCTTGCGTTTATTTAATTACAAACTATTTAATTGTTTGTTTATTTATTTACTATAATGCCTTAACAAACTAACTAACTATTAACTAACTATTCTGCCTGTGAATGGGGTTGCCTCTCCACAGACCTGACTTGTAACTTGTCCTGCTTGTTTCCATAGATTTGTTAAATACTGCAGAACATTACAGGCAAAGCAGTATAGTTTATAGTGAAGCGCACCTGTGGATTTTATTTTTAATTTTTTAATTCTTTTTAATTTTAATTTTAATTTTTGGGATCTACACAAAGCATGATACAAGAGTAATAATAAAAAGTCACATATAGAGTTGTTTATATTTTTCAGGAAAACACCAGGACCAGTGGCTGCTGGTCCCTTCTGAGACATCAGTTTTGCTTTGACGTAAGGTGCAACATAACAATGAATAAAATAGTAGCTAAATATATAAAAGGTCCTGAAGAGATGGAGGGCTGCAGCCATCACCTTCTCAGCAGAGGCACAATGCACTGTCGTCTCTCAATATTATTGACACCAGTGACATCACAGTGACACAAACCACACTTTGGCAAAAACCTGAGCAGAACAGTAGCCTTGATTCATTAGAAAAGGATTTTTCATTTTATGGATACACGTTTTCCTTTTCAGCTTAAAGCTGGCGTACCTCATTTTCATCCAGTAAAACTGGAAGTAGAAATTAAAATCTATTCAAACCTGTTATAGCTCTCACAAACTCTTTAGTACATTATCACAAACATTAATTTTTGTGGCTTAGCTTAGAGCGCTGCTTTCATTTCTTAATTCTGGGTTGACGAGACATTACCTTTTTTATTATTAAATGCAAAAAGCGGAAAGGTCTAATTTTTGTCACAAAGTGCTACTTTTAAAAGATAAAAACACAAAATGTTCTCATTTACAACAGGCGGGTCTCCTTGCTTAACATAATCGGTATTCAGCTTTTTTGCTTGACACCATCAAATGTGAAACCAAGCAATATATTCGTAATCAATTTGTGTGAGTAAAAGTCAAACTTGTTGAAGCAGAATCGTTAATATCGGTGACCTGATCGATTTTATCCAGCTATATTTATCCAACCACATCGTACAACCTTCACGTTAACAATAAACATTTTACCTGCCCCACTTCACAGGTGTGGTGATGTAACAAGTTGGTGTAGAAATATCCCATAAAGTATTCACCTTATTCCAGAAGTTGCCGTACGCGCCGCCGTCTTGTTTCCGTTGTATTAGTTTACATGGGGCAGACGAGCTCAACAGAAAATAAGTTCTACATGGACTAAAAAGACGTTTTCAAACCGCCCAGGAAATCTGTGCGTTGTTGACTTGTTGTTGCTCTTGTTCATTAAACATTTTATACAAATTCATCTACTTTATATAATATTTTAGCGGTGAGACTTTTCCCTCATTCGCGTGGGAGCAGACAGGGGGGGACAAAAGGGTAAACTGCCCCAGGCCCCAAGGTCTTAGGGGCCCAGAACAAGACCCTTTTTCTATGAATTTGTATTAGAGGGGGCCCATGTGAAGCTTCTTGCCCCAGACCACCAAATTTCTGTTGACGGCTCTGCTCATTCGCCATTTGCTCGGATGAGATTCTCCCAAACCAGAAGTGCGTTTACTACAGGAGTGCGGATCTGTGGAAAAAGAGCCAGAGAGAAAGTGTGCAGGGCAGAATAAGGTCAAAAGGGAGGGCGATATTGACAAAAATTAACATCTCAATATGTTTTTGCATTATCACTTACAATATTCAAAGATATTTTCACAGTGCATCAGAAATGTGCTCGAATGTGCCTGAAAATGTGTTCGTTGAGGTTCAAGTATCACAGAAAACGTGAATGAACCATAAAATTAACCAAAAAAAAAGGTAAATATGTAACCTTTTTTGGTTAATTTTATGGTTCAATCATGTTTTCTGCAACACCTGATGGACTTGTTAGGAAGATTATACTAGACATTTCAAGCTTTTTTCTGTCATTTATAATAGTTTTAATACACTCAGTATCTAAATGTTGCATATTTCTAACAGCAAATTGCAATATTATCCATTTTTGTTGGAAGTTGAACATCCAGAACTGTTTATGTTTGATATTTGAGACAAGATTCTTCCTTATTATCCTTCCATTTCATTCAACCACACCCCAAAATCTGCTCAACAACAATTAGCATTTTCCTTGCCCCCGTTTTGCCGTCTACAACACGGCGACGTCACCTGAACCCTTGCAAAATTGTGAGAACAGAGCCACAGGTTGCTGCAGTGCAATCAATCCGTTCTACCATTCACAATTTGCCCGGCGCCCACGGCTAACGACCGATAACGCCGTCTTTTTCCACGGGACGCAAACAAAGGGAATCACAGGGAGGAGTTGGAAGCCTGCCCAAAAAGCTTATCAGGACGCAAAAAACCCTCGATGCCAGGATGCGCTTTTCTGCCTGACACCAGCTCGCCTCCTTCCCGCTCCGCTCTCCCATTGGCCGTCGCCGCCAAAGGAGAGATACTACTACAAAGTGACATCATTATCCCGTTTCTGCTGCACACACACACGCAGCATATGTCGGGAGGATGGAGGATAGTTTAGTGGCTTGTGATCTGTGGATTTGATGTATGTAATTATCTTATATGAACAGATTGGGCTGTTGTGGCGCCATGAAACAGCTTGTGACGGGATGAGACCAAATGGGCTCAGAGTGACTTACGATAACGCGCGAAAAAACGGAGCAGATCTGTGGATGCTGTCGCCGCAACTGACGCCAGACTGATATTCCGTCCTGCACATGGCTGGACTCACTGTGAAAAATAGATACAGTGACTTTAACTCAGAATGTTAAAGTCCACATGACGGGTTCTTGTTATATTCGTATTATGACTTAGTTTGGTGGGAGGGCACCTGTGGTAAATATCTATCGTCGTTTCGCCTTTGTGAAGTTAAAGTTTGTGGAGAAATTTTGAAAAATAAAAATGACAGGAAGTAGTGCTGAGTTCTGAAACGGAATCCCTCTGTGACGTCATCAAAAAGGGACGTGCCGTTGAAAATACAGACGATTTACACACGACCATGGATGTATTAAAAGATCTGGATAAGCCACGCCCCCTCTGTCTGTGGTCCCAGATTGATTAGTGGCCATGTGAGGTACTGCAGCCTCTTGGAACCAGCCTTTTTCTATATTTGCACATTATAATTGCAGACAGTACTTAATTATTATCGCTATTTAAATAAAATAGAAGGAAATGTTCTTTTCTATCGTTTCTAAAATCACCGAAATTACCGTTTTTATATGAAGTGGGGGATTGTCGTCACGTGGCGCCCTAAAGCAAATATGGCAGCCTCCATATCAGGAAGTAAAACAAAGATGGCAGCCTCCGTATCAGGAAGTAAAACAAAGATGTCAGCCTCCGTATCAGGAAGTAAAACAAAGATGGCCGCCTCCATATCAGGAAGTAAATGTGGAAGTAAGAAACCTTTTGCGGGTCATGCGCCAATGAGCTCACTCCATAGGGATAAACAGGGCGGCCATTTTGGATTCATCTTCCAGGTTTTATTATAGTTCTATACACACGACTGGCACATTTTTCTGACAGTTTAAACCATCATTCATCAAAATAAAGGTGTTTTTTTTTTTTTTTTTGCAACATCATAGCTATTGTGTGATTTAAATGGATTTTGGCCTTTGTTTTCAAAATGGTTGCTAGGTAACAGTTGTTGAATTAACTCTACCTGTGTCATATTTGCTGCCCAAGTCCAACCAGGAAGTAACATTATAGACTTTGCAAAAACTGTCAAACTGTTGACAAATGGGGAAAAATGTTTAGTAAAATCTTAAATATAATCATGTTCACTACGTTTTAGTGAAATGTGACGTCTAACCTGTCATACAGACTTTAAGCTTCATTTGAGTATTTTTAGTTAAACACTTTGACACGTGCAATGCTTATTTGATCTAAGAAAGCATCTTGTTAAAAAATGTGAAACTGTGCAATAGGATTTAGTGCAATAATAATCAGTGCACCACCAATCAGTGCAATAGATTTGCAGTAAGACTTTGTGCAATCTAGGTTTATGTGCAATAAGACGTGGTGCAATATGAATCCCTACAATTTGATTCCATTCAATATGGGGGATCTGTGCAATAGGACTTAGTGCCATATGAATTTGTGAAATATTGGGATATGTGCAAAAGGATTTAGTGCAAAATGAATTAGTGCAATATATAGTGATATGTGCAATAATATTCAGTGCCATATGAATCTGTGCAATATAGTCATATGTGCAATATGAATCCCTACACTATGAATCTGTGCAATATGGGGATATGTGCAATGAGACGTGGTGCAATATGAATCCCTACAATATTAATATGTGCAATATGGGGATATGTGCTATAGGATTTAGTACAATATGAATCTGTGCAATACCGTGATTTGTGCATTAACACCTTGTGCATTATGAAATTGTGCAATATTGGGATGTAGGATTTAGTGCAATGTGAATTAGTGCAATATATATGTTTGCAATTGGACTGCAATATTAATCAGTGCAATATAGTGATATGTGCAATAAGACTTTGTGCAATATGAATCCCTGTGATATGAATCTGTGCAATGTGGGGATATATGTATAAGGATTTAGTACTATAAGAATCTGTGCAATATAGTGATCTGTGCAATAAGACCCAGCACAATATGAATTTGTGCCATGTGTGGATATCTGCAATAATATTTAGTGCAATATGAATTTGTGCAATATAGTGATGCTTGCAATAAGTCTGCAATATTATTTAGTGCAATATGGGGATATGTGCAATAGGATTTAGGGCAATATGAATCAGTCCAATATACTGATATGTGTAGTAAGACTTGGTGCAATATGAATCACCGTAATATAGAGTACTGTGCAATAAAACTCCATGCATTGTAAGAGTAAGTGCAATACAGTTTAATCGGGTTCTAAATATCTTTTACCAATGTCCGGCTTATTTAAAATTTGCTGGTGGAGGATATGAAACATTTTATTCTCCTGGAGACAAGCAGCTTCTTCTGGATAAATGACAGACAGATGAGTTTCTATCACACTGTGGAACCTTCCAGGCAAAGCAAAAACATGTCCATGGAGACAAGCAAGTGGCAAACGCTCCACCAGAAAATTTACATACTGAAAAAAAAAAATCTATGGTCTATAAAATAAATGAAGTTGCCCATTTAACAACATCCAAATGTTTGTGGTATGACATAGTGCTTTGTTCTGGGTGAGCTGCATTCAAAACCGTTTCAGCTGTTTTGTGACATATTTCAAGCCAGATGACCCTAAATCTAATATGAACACAGTCACTGCAATTGTCCCACACTTTGGCACATAAATATTTGTATTTGCCAGTTGCCCTGGAGATGAGGATTGGAGAGTTCTGGTCCAGTAACACGGTTGATAGCAAATAACCACTGGCATTTATGCACAAATGTGTCACCAAAATAGTTCTCAAATTAATGTAAAATGTGCACATGGCTAATTACTGTGTAAGTCTTCACCAAGAGCGTGGTTAAAGTTCTGGAGAAGGTTTTGTGTTAAATGTACTGCAGTTTTACATCCCTGTCATCGTTATAGCTTTTAATTTCTGAAAAAGAATATTGAATTCTGTCAGCTGGACAATAGTTTCTCTGTTTTTCTTCATAATCCTCCTGCTATCTTCGGCTCTATTTGACCCCATCTTGATTTTTCGTTTTATTTTTTATTTCATTGCAATGAAACCTTCATGGGTGGTCCAAAACATCACCTAACATACAATAATAATACGTTTTGCCACTCATTCAAGAGGCTTCTTCAGGTTTGACAAGGTTCTGGTAGGTTTTGTTATTGGTGACTTGCAAGAAAATTTGAGCCATTTTGTGACATTCTTCAAACCAGATGACACTAAAGCTAACACAATTACTGCAATTCTCCTTCGTTTTTTTGTACATAAACGTTTGTATTTTGCAGTTGCCCTGGAGATGAGGACTAGAGAACTGTCAGAACTGAAGAATCTGCTTGAATGAGTGACGAAACATATTCACTTTTACAACTTTTATCTGGTTGAATTCAGGTTTCTTTTGCTAATTTGCTAACAATACAAGGAATCAGGGAGAAGTCCATACGTTACGGCTCATTGTCCTTTGCATTTGACTCACACTTCAAAGCTACAAGATCTCCTTTCCAGATTTTGAGCTATGTTTGCTACTTTACTTTAGGATTTTTACTTGTCGTCCATGTTTTAGATGTATTTATAGAACTGTATCAGTCCAGCCAGGACTCTAAACTAGTTGAATCAAACCTTCTCTGTCTCAAATTTAAATATTTTGAACTCATGTCTTTTCTAAAACGTAGGCATCCCAGACATCCATTATCCATCACTCACTGCCTGTTCTCTCGTTGGCACAGACATCATGTGAGGACATTAGCAGTGAATGAAGTGGTGGAGGAAGGGTGAGGAGGGTGAGGAGGAGTGGGGGTTGAGGCTATAAGAGACGGAGCCACAGGCGTCCAGCTGATCCGACAGGAGAACGGCCCCGGGACACCTGAGGACGCACTCAACGACAGGTTAGACTTTTGAAACACACATCATTTATCATTTTATTTAACTCTTGTTTTTGCATCGTTATGGGATTATTATTGTTTTTGTGATGAACCAATTAAACTTAAAGTGCGTATGACAGGTTTTAACGATTTTCTACTTTTGATTTTATTTGGTGTATTAATACGTATTGTACATAAAAAATCCTGTTTTGCACCAGTCATGTTGTAGTTTGTGGAGAAAAGTTGAAAAATCAGTTTGAAATTACAGGAAGTAAAAAACTGATGACATCACACTAGGGAGACCCATTCCATCCAAAGGTTTTGCATCATTTACACAAAATCAACAGCTTAAACTACCCTTAAAACATTAATTAAACAAAATAAAGGTGTTCACATATATTTAGATTTGTGACAAAAAAAATCGGTGACATTAGCCGAGTTTTAGTCCAGTGTTCAAAGTAATTTCCTAGTGTGATGTCATCATTTACAACCAGGAAGTGATATTACAAAACTAAAAAAACCTGCTATAAATGATCAAATGTATAATTATTTTTAGCAAAACGTTGAATATATTTATCTGACCTGTATTTTAGTTACATGAGTAGTCCAACCTGTCATAGGCCCTTTAAGCGCTGCGTGGTGCGGGCCATTTCTTCTGGGTTTATAGTTGCTGTTTCTTAAATTTACTGTAAAATTTATGATATTTTTGTTGTTTACTTCTGTCATTTGAAGTTAAACAATTTGTCGTCATAAAATAAGACAAACATTACAACAATATTTAACCTTTCCGTTTGGGTTATGGCCCACGGAGTTTGGTTTTGCATTGTTGAATTTTAAAAATGTTTTCAAAGACCAACGGAAAGATTACTATCATAAACCACTGCAAATTGATTTAAATATCCACATCCCACATGAATCTAAAACTATACCTGGGACATGAAACTCTTGAAATGGAAACGACACATGGATACCTTTGAAATTTACTTTTGGCTATCACAGAGAAATGGATGACACAGAATAAACCAACTGTAGAGGACAAAAAATTGCCCTCGCAGTTAACCCCTTGCCATTTTTTCGGTCTGTTTTTCGTAAAACGTCTGACTAAAATGAAGCCCAATTCTGAACTGAAGCTGTTTCTGAACCCTCTGGAGCGCAAACTAAAGGCTGAACTCTCTGTGAAGCTGATGTTTTGGCCTCTGGAGTCTGATTTGCTCTAATTCCAAGATTGATGAAGCTCGGCTCAGAGGAAGATCTGATTCTCAATTCCACCTAAATTTTGTAAAAAGTAAATTTTCTAAAGTAAAGCTGGTGTCTGGAGGTCGGGCATTTGTTGGGTTTCCACGATTTCTCTTTCAAAGCTGAAGCTAATTTAACTAAAAATGAGTAAAAGTAGACAGAATCTATATTTTTTTAAGGTATTTTTTTAATTTGTGGGTTAGGAGTACAGACTGACCTTGATCCATCCCAGAAAGGTTGACTTGACTGAAAACAAGAAGGTTACAGTTTCTTTTCATATTTGGTGTGGTAACGGGCTATTTTGTCATAATGATCCCACTTTGACCAATCACAGGGACAAGTGGGATCATTATGACAAAAGACAGACATTTTCTTGATTCTTTGTGTCTTTTTGATTCTGTCTGCACATCTTTTTCACATTTACTGCCCACCTGTAACAGACATGTCTTTTAATACAAGACGAGCCTCACACACTTTCACTCGGCCTAAACCTAGAACTAACGCACTGAAAAAAACATTTCTATACAGAGCCATTTCTTACTGGAATGTGCTGTCGCAAAAGCTGATTATAATAGAGAACCATCATTCGTTTTTAAAAGAAGCTTAAAGAAATCAATGTTGGAAAATATAATCATGCTCAATGTTTAAAGCAAACTGTACCATCTTTGTGTTTTATCATAAACCTTATGATTGAACTCAAATGTTGTGTTGTTTTTTGATTGTTAATGCTCGTATTTTAATATGTACTGTCTCGTAGTGTTTTAAATAGTTAAATTGGACCTCAGGAAGAATAGTCTCTGCTGCTGTAGAGACTAACGGCGATCCTTAAATAAACTTAAATAAACTTTTTCAATTTTTTTGTTCAATTAGCACTAGTATGTATGCAAATTTACTCATCATACATAGATTATATAAAAAAGATAGAACAAGTATACATTAGAGTAAATATCAAAAGCCTCAATCGGAAAAAAATGTGTGAAAAATGTGTTTATTTTGAATGTTTACCAAAAAATACCTGCAAAACCAGTTATCGGTGTCATTCCCACGTTGGTCGTCAGATAATTGGTCGAGTGGACAATAGTTAAAGCTCTGTCTGGGCACATTCCAGTTCAAAACCACTTAACCATCCGAGCCTCGAGCTTCAGGACTTGAGCTCATTCAGACTGAATTATGATGGCATCCACATAAAGCTCCACCATGGATCTATTATACTTCCACTTACTGTGAATGAGCCACTGTGTGTGCTGTGGGGCCAGCCTGTTACTCAGAGGGCTCTAGCGTCCTCTGCTGGTGGCTTGGGAGAACTGTCGTCAGCTCATGTGCCACGTCCTGCAAAAGGGAAACATTCTCAGTAGATTTTGCTGCGGATTTTAACGTTTTGATTTATGTTAGGCCTAAACTACCTCATATCATTTATACAGATGGAAAAACAGATCCCTGCAGCTCAATTAATCTTTGTTTAAAGTCTGTATGACAGGTTAGACGACACATTTCACTAAAACGTAGTGAACATGATTATATTTAAGATTTTACTCATCATTTTTACCATTAGTTCCCAGTTTGACAGTTTTTGTAAAGTTTATAAAATTACTTCCCGGTTGGCAGCAAATATAACATCGTTATCAGTAATTCCACAGCTGTTACCAGGCAACTATTTTGAAAACAAGGGCCAAAACACATATAAATTACACAATAGGTAGGAATTTACAATGAAAAATACTTAATAAGACCTTTATTTTGTTGAATGATGGTTTAAACTGTCAGTTACATTTGAATTGTTCTTGTATTTTTGTTGACGTAGTTGGAGGGATTCCATTTTAGAACTCAGCTCCACTTCCTGTAATTTTAAACTTTTTCTTTTTTATTCTTCTAAATTTCCGCACAAACTGCATCTTGACTGATGTAAAACTGTGATAACTATTTACCACATGAGCCCTCCAACCAAACTAAGTCAAACATGAGAACCTGTCGTATAGACTTTATATTCAGATTTAAACATCACACACAGAACAGAAAAACAGAAAAAAACACAGAGCATGACCAGAGAGAGTTAAAAAAAAAGCAACAAAAGACACTCAAACAAAATTAAGGCAGATACAATTCAAAGACAACATCAATTTTTGTCCAAAGTCTGTCAGATTTGTCAATTTTTAAATGAAGTCTGAATGTTATATGCTCTATTTTTCAAATGTCTATTACTGTCAGCCCAGTCCTGGATTGTTGGCTCAGTTTGTGTCGTCCATTTTTTTGTGATGGCCTTTTCCCCTTCAATCAGAAGTGTGCTCCAAAGGTATCCATCTATTGTATATGTCAGGAGTTTTGAGGCCCAAGTACATGGTTTAAAATTGAGTGGGATGATGTCAAATGTGAGAGAGTCTGCGGTGTTGTGTTGATCTCAGCCCAATGTTTCTGAGCAATAGGACCGTCCCACATGGTAATGGTGGGCCACCTGGAAACCACAGTGAAAGTGGGCACTTCGGCATGGAGTCTGTAAACACTTTTTTCAAACATCTGGAATCCTTTTCTTGTTCACCGTGAAGAAACAACATTTTGACAGAACTGCACCCATAACGCTATGGCTTTCCTACCGTTGTATTGTTTTAAACTTGCAAAAATCAATGCACCTGAGCCGTGTTTGTTTGCATTACAGAAAAAACTAAATAAAATATATAAAAAAAAAAAAATTCTTCTACTTTCATGAAAAATTATCATCCATGCCGAAGCTGAATAAATGAATGAAATGAATGAATGAATGAATGAATAAAATAAAATAAAATAAAATAAAATAAAATAAAATAAAATAAAATAAAATAAAATAAAATAAAATAAAATAAAATAAAATAAAATAAAATAAAATAAAATAAAAATCACTGGTACAAATCTGTAAAAATTGATTTATTTGTTATTTTGAAATTAAAAATAGAGAAAATATGACATTATTTTTATCCATTCTTCATTCTGTAGTTGTATCCTTGGGCACGACAATTGCCTTTTGCATCTTTGGTGCATTTACGAGGTCAATAACCTTAATTTTGCAGCACGCGTTTGGTTCTTATTTGGTGTAAAGAACAAGATCTCATGCAGAAGACTGAATTTTGTGAGATTGTTTTACCATTTACCTTGGACAAACTTAGACTTAAACTTAGCTTTGCTGACTTTTCTCTTCTGAAATTGCAGTTTATTAAAGGAGAACTACAATGATAGCAAAAATATTAAATAAAATACTTAAAAAACTGTAAAGTCAAACCTTATTATTCACTTATTTGTCGTAAATTGTGTCAAAATCTCATCTTATTTTGATCTCATGGACTTTATCTCGCGTCTCGTCTTATGGAAACTCATCCTACACCTATGTTTTTTGTGTTCTTCTCTCAGACAGGATGGATGTAAGTACTTCCTCCCCAAACATGGTCGCCCAAATGGTAAGCCTATTTCACCGCCTTGTCGTTTGATCGTACACTTCCTGCTTTTGCACTGTCAAGTTGGTCTCCTCTCTTCTCTCCACTCTCTCTCTCCCGCACTACTCCGTCCTGAACCCCTCTCCCCCTCCCTCGCCCCCGCCCTCACCCCCGGCCCCCCAGACCCCCGACCCCATGGACCCTCTGTGTGGCGGGTGCGTGTCCGCTGGCTCTGTCCCGCAGCCCAGCGCCATGTGGCCGGTGCAGGCGACGGGATCCTCTTTCCCCGCTTGGCCCGGGACCTCCACCCAGTTCACCCAGGCGGCTCCGCCCCAGCCCCAGGCGCCGTGCTGGACCGGGCAACCAGGTAAAGGGTTACGGGGGAAATAATCTGAAGAAATGTAAAAGAATCAGAATCAGAAACGGTTTATTGCCATTGTCAGTGATCAAAAATTCACAAACATAGGAACTTGCTTCAGCATAAGGTGCAACATAAAACAATGAATAAAATATAATAAAATATATAACAAAGGCATGCATAAAATTAAGAATAAAATAAAATAAAATAAAAGCAACAGATTAGCGTTAGATTTGAAGGTATTGCAAACAAAAACGCAAAAATTAGAACCTTACGAGAAGCTCTTTCTGGTTTCGAATAGACCCTTTAAAATGTGACGTCATTGAAATTCCAGAATGGAGGCGGCTGGAGGCAAATTAAGTTGACTGTACATTTTTCATTTGCTCACATTAGATCTAAATTCTACTGGTTTTAAGTGATTGTGTTGGGAAAAAGCAACACTTTTGCTGCTTACCACGGGGCTTTTAGGGTCGCTGCCTGAGAAGAACACAGACAAATGGCCAATCATTTTCATTTACAGAGTGAAACTTGGGTACCACTTTATAATAACTACACCTTATTTAGCCTTAATAAAGCATGAACGAGTACTTATCTCAGAATGAAAAATTCAGCACGATTCAGGCTTTGTAATTACTCAATTTAGACTATGGTTAGGAATTAGGGTTAGTGTATCAGTTAAATAACCCTGAATCATTCTTAATGAGCTTGATGATGATTTAAGTAAGTCTGTGTTCATGCTTTACAGGAATAAGTGTATTCATTATGAAGTGTTGCCATAACTTGTTTTTTTAATTTCCAATTTAGGTTTTAAAAACGAAAGCGAAAACTAAATTTTTCTCTAAATCTTATCTAAAGACTTACATTTTAAAGCAAGTATTCTAGCCTTATTGACTTAAATTAACTGTGTTTTTGTTGTGTATTTGCAATTTAAGTTGTGTTTTACTATTATGACTATATATCTGTGAAAAGCGCTACACAAATAAAGTTTAATTACTGGCCTACTAGTTATTGTTGCTGCTTAATGGAAAACTATTATTTCATGTTGTTATCAGCCTATAAACGTGCTATTGAGTACTGTACAATGGCATTTCATGTTTTGAAACAAAAAAAAGTTTATTATTCTTTAAATGGCAGGTTTTATCAGCCTTTGTCAAAAGACACTTACTGAGTGCATCCAGCCCCTAGATGGCGCCTGGCACTCACACAATCTAGTTAAGTTAGCCGTCAACCAACATTAGGGTGTGGGTGAACAGCAGTTATCTTGTCAGAAATGCTCAGAACGAGTCTGTGGTGATTTAAGGACTTAAAGCAGCAGAAGATTCTCTGATAAGTGATGTCTGAAGTCTGAAAATACGTCCCAGAACCAGGAAGTTCAGACGGAAGTGTTTTTGACGCTCGGAGGGAGGAGTATTTTAAAAAATAAATATTCTTAAAAACATCGTGAATGCAACTGAATGCTTCTCCAGGCGTGTTTTTGTTGCCGGAACATTGTTAGAACAGGGTTAAAAGCTAAAAAAAAAAGTCTCTGTAGCAGAATATGTGCGTTCATCTGTTTAAACTACCTTGCTCATGTATAAAAGTGACCAATGGAGGAGTTAGTTAGTTCTAGGAGTCAGTCAAACACGCCAAAGCCACATTTCATCAGCAGCGGCGTAATGTTGAAATATGAATGAAGCTAAATGAATATGGTAATTATATGCCTGACCTTCATTATCCTTGTGACGTTCTCAGGTACGACTCCCTGCTGGAGCGTCCCCTCACAGCAGATGCCCGCCACGGCCCTGGCCCCGGCCCCTGTGCCCATGTCGGTGCCCATGTCGGTGCCCATGTCCGTGCCCATGTCCGTGCCCATGTCGGTGCCCGCTCAGGCCCCTGCTCAGGCCCCTGTGATGGTACAAGCTCCGCAGATGGTCCCAGCCCCCATGGTAATCCAATCAGTCAACAAAGTAATTGAAGCCTTTTGCACGCTAGAGGATTTTTGGATTGATTTTTGGTCAAATTTTTGGTCAGATTTTAGACCTGATTTGCCTCTCCACAACTTCAAGGAGGCGTGGCCTGAGCAGTAGTTTTCGTGAGAGATTATTTGCGGTGGTTCTCCTCATGTCTGTGGGTCAGTGCGACGGCTATTTGTCAAATCGTAAGGTTCCAACACGAGGAACTTTACAACAGCCAGTCATTTTCTACCGCTTGTTTCCGTTGGGGGTCGCGGGTGACTGGAGCCTATCCCAGTGACTTTGGGCCTTAGGCGGGGTACACCCTGGACAGTAGAGTTAACACAGAGACATGAACAGACAAACATTCAGTTCAGCATAGAGTTTTATCAACTTTTTCATTTCATCGTGGCTACAGTGAGTCAGTGTAAGTACGTTTAGTTTATTTCCAAAAGGGGACAGTGCAATTTCATAAAACACATGAATAAAACATGAGTAAAACAGCCAGAATTAGCCAAAGAGGCTATTTTTCATCTGTAGTCCCCCGGCCATGATGTCAAAATGGCAATAAAACGGACAAAAACAGACAGTGTAACCATCTCCTGACCTCCAGTGATACCGGAGCATTCCTGTGGCCTTTATCAACAGATTTAATTCATGCACGTATCATCCTTTCATTTTTTAATTATTCTCTCTGAATAGGAGCGCATGTAAAAGCAGCTGACGCTCGTCTCGTGTTTCATCACGTGACACTTGCTTTTAGATAATCCCCGCTGACATCACAGCTGTGTGGTGTCGCTGTCCTTACGAGTTTAAGACAAGTAATTGGGTAACGCTTTAGATTAAGGTTGCTTAGTTAACTATTTATAAGATGTTAATAAGCACTAATAGTTTGTTTATGCACTTATAACGCCTTATACATGTTTATAATCCATCAGCCAAAACATGTTTGTGTTAATAAACCACATGTACAGAGCATCAATGAGCTGCATATTACATTATTTTCAATTATCACACTAATAAATGCTTGTAAATGCCTTGTAAGTGCTTTTAAACACATAACAAGTGCTTATTAATGCATTATAAATAGTTCACTAAGGAACCTTAATCTAAAGCGTTACCAGTAATTGTTGCAAAATGTCCTTCTTTCTGTGGCCTGCTTTTTTTTGATACAACTTAAAATCACAGATGATTTTAAAATCTTCTAGTGTGCAACCAACTTTAAATAATAAGAAAAAAAATATTACTTTTAGTTTTTGTATTAAGATTGGTAAGAGTTGATTTTCATTGTGGTTTATGATTCGAAAAATAAATTAAAATTGAATTCCTGGGTCTTGCGTAATCAAGGTGGTATGTAAGAATGAATCTTTGGTAACACTTTAGAATAACTCCCCTTATTCCAGCATTAGTAAAGCATTAACAAAGTAGTTTATTAACTATTATTAAATAGTTTATTAAGCATGATTCAGGATTAGTAACTACTTAATTAAGATTAGGGTTAGGGTCAGGAATTTGGGTTATAGGATTAGTTCAAGTAGTTCATAAGCCTGAATCATTCTTAATAAATTCTTTGTTCACTATTAATTAAGTCTTTATTCATGCTTTACTAAGGCAGGAATAAGAGGAGTTATTCTAAAGTGTTACCGTATCTTTAAAATGCTGCTGTTCTAAACATGTCCCTCACAGAAAATAACTTTGGAAGTCGAACCGTCTTGATTTCTAAAACAGTCATTTGAAACCCTGTCTCATCATATTTCCTAAACACATATTTCAGGTGTCGGTCCCTGCCGTGGCCCCGCCCCCTGCTGTGGTCCAGCCTCCAGCCCCGGTCCAGCCCTGTCCCACTCAGACCTGCTGGACCCCCTCTGCTCCGGTCCCAGCAGTGCCCGCCAAGTGCCCGCCCCCATGTCCAGCCCCGTCCCCTCTGCCGTGCCCGCCCCCGTCCTGGCCCCGACCCCTGCCCCCGTTGCAGCACCCTCCTCCGGCCAGCGCCCCTACGTCTGGCCCCCGCGCCCCAGCTGGTACCACCCGGGTCAGTCTGGGTGGCCCGGGCAGCACCCAAACTTCCTGCCCCCGAACTGGCTCCCGCCCACCTCAGGACCCCTGGTGAGTGCAAGCTGCCGGAGGTGGATTACGGAAGAGTTTGGCGATGTTTACACGTGCATAAAAACCTGATTATGATCTGAATTCTGGACAATTAAGATGATTTGAATGACAGGAAAAACGCAAGATTTGATGGCAGTAATGAGCGGAACCATCATCTGGAGGAAATCAGATTACTTGCGTCAGATTTAGCTGATTTCGTTCAGTGTGATTGAGCTGATTTCTTTCTGATTGTTCACACTTGTGCAGGTTCTGATGAGGAAAATTGTGCAAAAAAAGAGCAAACTTATGATCAAAGATGAAAACGAACAAGTTATTTTACAAGTCGGTATCACTTTACAGTAACTTATTTGCTTGTTTGCCTTAACAAAGCTTGAACAGAGACTAAATTCACAATGAAAATGTGGTTTATTACAGTGCGTATGACAGGTTTTAACAATTTTTAAATTCTGATTTTATTTGGTCTATTAATACGTAATGTACATAAAAAATATTGTTTTACGCCAATCAAGTCACAGTTTGTGGAGAAAAGTTGAAAAATCTGTTTAAAATTACAGGAAGTAATAAACCGATGACATCACACTAGGGAGACGCTTTCCTGCATAATTTACCCAAAACAAACAACTTATTTTACCCTTAAAACATGAATTCAACAAAATAAAGGTGTTCACATGTATTTTGATTTACCGAACAAAACAATCTCAGACATTAGCCGAGTATTAGCCCCGTGCACAAACTAATTTCCTAGTGTGATGTCATCTTTTACAACCAGGAAGTGATATTAAAAAACAAAAAATAGGCTAAAAATCATGAAATGCATAATTATTTTTAACAAAACTTACAAATATGTTTATCTGACCTGTATTTTAGTTACATGAGTAGTTTAACCTGTCATAGGCAGTTTAAGCATGATTCGGGCTTTGAAACTTAGGGCTAGGGTTAGAAATTAGGGTTAGAGTATTAGTTACAAAGCCTGAATAATTAGTTCATTATGATTTAAGTCTTTTCATGCTTTATTAAGGCAGGAATAAGTGTAGTTATTAAAAAGTCATCATACTTTGTCTTCCAAGCATCAATAGTTACTCCATTGATGAACTGAATCCATGTGCATGTAAACACACACCAGAAATCAGATCATATTATGGGTTATTTGATTTTTACTGGCCACATTGTTAGGTTTTGATTTAATGCATTTTTCCGTTGACGTTCAGAGCGTGCCGTACAATCTGAACCTGTCCAGAGGAGTCTATGACAAAATGATGATGACCATCGTGGGCCAGGTCAAACCAGATGCTAAAATGTGAGTACTGTTCCTCCTGCGTTCACGTGTGTAATCAGGGATGTCAAGGGTAATTGGTTAATTGATTTGAGTCACAGTATTAACGTAACAAACACATTTTTAGAAGTCGTTTCAATTCAATTCTGAAAACATGAAAACCTAATTAACGAATCACTCACTTGAAAAGCAAACAACTAAAAATTCAAGTCAAAATCAAATCAGAAACTGTAATAAGGGAGTCCTGCAAGGTTGTGTACCTGGACCTTTACTGTTTTTCCTGTACATGAACAATTTCCCAACTGTGTGCCAATTTTTTTTCTTTTTCTAACGTTATTAGTACAAAACTGTCCTCTGATCTTGTGAATATTCAGCAATGATTGTTTGAAAATAATGTAATTGTCAATGTGAAAAAATAGGCTATGTATCAGGAAGCAGCTACAACCGAATAACCCAAATGTAAAGAAAAAAAGTAAAGTGCTCTGTTATCTGCCTGTTTATGTCAAATTAACTTTTCTTTATCATTCAGAAAGTTTGATTTTGTAAACCCGGTAACATAGAAGTGAAATTATTAGACAAAGTGAGTGAAAGAATCTTAAAATTGTGATGATTCTTCTTACAATTACCTACACTACACTTTTATATCATGACATTCCTTCTAGAATACAAGGTTTATATTCTGTTCTACTCTGTGTAATCTGTGCAGGTTCACTGTGAACTTCCTCAAAGGCAACGACATTGCGTTCCACATAAACCCGCGCTTCAGTGAAGGCGGCAAACAGGTGCTGGTCCGGAACCATAAAGTGGGCGACCGCTGGGGCCCCGAGGAGCGGGACCTGAAGGGGGCTTTTCCGTTCGCCAAGGGGAGTCCGTTTGAGGTGAGGGCCCTGCGACTGTGGAGAGTTTGAGCTGAGGGCTGTTCCTGAGAAGTTACTCAGAAAAGTCAAAGAAACACGAGATACAACAATCAAATTAGTCCTTACAAGTCTAGGGTGAAAAGAAAAAAACAAACAAACTTGATATCCAGATGCTAATTGATACTAAAACTAAAATCGAAACTACATCATAATTTGAATTGCAATATCTATGTTATTGCTCTACATGGAATGTTCCACAGTATGGCTTTTAACTTGCACATTTAGCTGCTCAATGAAACATGCTTTTATTCATCAAAAATACCTTGAAAAACATGCATTCATACTGTGAGCTAGGTCGCCTCCTCACAGATCTGATCTGTATCTTGGTCAGGTGGCAAACCCTCCACCAGAAAAAGAGATTTAAATGGCTCATTGAACTTCCTGTCTAAATCTATCTCTATGAGTTTTTTGGGGAGTCAGACTAACATTAATAAATCCTTAAAGATCAGGCAGTGAACAACATGACAACGTGTTAATGACTTTACACGAGATGAATACTTCCCCAGCGACACTTCTGTGGTGACAAATGGAGGTGTTTGTGGGTCAATGCTAATGCTAATGCTAATTTTGAAGAATAATAAATAGTAAAACAAAACTTATCGAAATATAAAAACAGTCAAATAGACTTCACTTGTTTATTGTATTATAGTTTACGTTTTGAAAAAAAAAAAAAAAAAAAAGCATTAGCTATAAGAAACAGTTAGCGTAGACAACTGCAGCTATGGACAGAGCCCAAATCAAAACTAGTATAACACCAGATGAAAATAAAGAAACTACTATTCATTGCGTTGAAAACTGCTTTGTCTATTATCCAAACAATGATCATGTTTTAATTATAATTGTTGTATCTAAAAGCGGTACGTTGCCTGTTTAAGGTTTTGTGACACTAATAATCCATGCTTAGTCTATAATTTATCAAAACTCACTTTGGGCTTTTCCAGACCAGGCCGAGCCCCTGCAGTAGTTCTCACTGTGACTCAGCAGGGTACGCTTATTTTATGGAACAAAATAACACCAAAAGTAAACCAAACTTAACCAAAGAAGCCTGGATTATGGAGTTAGGAGTCATGGCGTTAATATATACTATTTATTCTTCTGCTGTAGTTTGTGGGACAGCAGCAGGTTTTCATCTAAACTTGTCTGGAACAGTCCTCTGGCTCGTTTTATTACTTTGTGCCCTTCAATAAACGTACATTTTAAGTTTAGGCATGACTTTTGTAACAGATAAACCGCACTTGACTGACTGTAGCTTCTGTTTACAATGTGACGTTTGACAGAGAAAGTGGAAAAGGTTGGAGAGAAGTTTGGGCAGGCTCCTTGACCACTGGAGGTCAGTATAGGGCTATGATGAACACAATATAATGAATGAATGTGTGTGCTATTTCAGTGGCTCCCAACCTTTTTAGTTTTAGTAATTACAGATCTGTTATAACTGTATTGCTGATAATAACTATAGTATTTATAGTATTTAAGTATAGTAATTAGTATAGTAATTATAGTATTTCAAATTATCATAACATAGGGTGTAAAATTGTAAAAAAGTGTAAAAAAGTCCTTGCAGCTGGTTGGGAAACACTGTACAAAGACGCCAGGGACCTGTAGATGGAAATGGAAGGCCATTATAAGGCCAAAGATAATTGAATTCTGCGTTTTGGGAGTCAAAACCTTTTGTCACTCATCCAAGTAGATTCATTGACAGATTACAATCAAATCAAATCAAATCAATTTATTTTTATAATGCCCAAAATCACAACAACAGTTGCCTCGATGGGCCACAGGTAAAAGCAGTTCATATCACTGTCCCAGAATGCCCCTGTCCTTTGACCCTCCTTCGCGGCGAGGAAAAACTACAAAAAACCCCATGGGAAAAAGTAGAAACCTCAGGGAGAACCACAGTGAAGGAGAGATCCTACAATAAAACATGGCAAACATTCTGGTCAAAACTACTAAAAAAATTCTAATTTTAAGTCATTTTACCTCCAGTATTTATTTTTGACAGTGCTGCTATTGGAATTTTCAAGCACTAGATCTTCACCAAAAATATTCAGTTATAAAAATATTAAATCACTTGTTTTTTATTTTGGACAGCCATTTGAGATCATCATATCTTTTGTGTGTTATTGTTGTTTTCATTTTTACATTTAAAAACCAAAATACGTTGCGTGAGAACGTGAGAAAGTTGTAGATATAACCAAGAGAAGTCTAAAACGCTTAATAAACCAGGACTAAACTGAAATGAAACTCATCGTAGAAGCAGTCAGGGTGGCAACGTTTTAGCACTCTCGCCTCACAGTAAAGAAGGATTTATCCATTTGTCAAGCTATATTTAAAGCAACAGTGTGTAACTTTCCGTAAGTGTCACTGCTATGATTCTATGTAAATAATAATTCCATGAAGACAAGCAGAAGGTCATTTGACAGTGAACTGGAGAGTCAATGTTTCATATCTGTCAGAAGGAGGAGCTGATGACACTGAAACTACCTCAGACCAGTTGTTTAGTCAGGTGTATCTGTTGTTATTGAACTAAGGTGTGAACGGTCACTGAGTCGTGTTTTGAATAGTTAATGTCCGTCCTGCTCCTGTTATGATGCTCGGATTAGCCCTATTGTTTCCTTTGTTTTGGTCTGAGGATCGAGGCGTGGAGTCTGCTGTAGACCAGTAGTTGCCAAGTTTTTTTTGTCACACTCACACTCAGAGTACCTTTAAAGTGCGTATGACGGGTTTCTATGATTTTCTAATTTTGACTTTATTCAGTGTATTAATACCTTGTGTAAATACAAATTATAGTTTTACACCAATCAAGTTACTGTTTGTGGAGAAAAGTTGAAAAATCTGTTGACAATTACAGGAAGTAAACAAACTGATGACATCACACTGGGGAGACAAAGGTCATGCATAATTTACACCATTCATTCATTTTCTACCGCTTATTCCCGTTAGGGGTCGCGGGTGACTGGAGCCTATCCCAGTGACTTTGGGCCTTAGGCGGGGTACACCCTGGACAGTGGCCAACTCGTCGCAGGGCTGACACAGAGGACAAGGACATTGACAGACAACCATTCACTCTCACATTCATTCACTAGGGACAATTTAGAGTCGTCAATTAACCTGTACAGTCATGTCTTTGGACGGTGGGAGGAAGCCGGAGAACCCGGAGAGAACCCACGGTAACACGGGGAGGACATGCAGACTCCACCCAGAGAGATCGTGTGATGTTAGGGTGGTTCAGAATTCGAAACCACGATGTTGGGGTGGTGCGGGATTCGAACCCACGATCTCCTTATTGAGAGGCAGAAGCTCTAGCCGCTCTGCCACCGTGCACCCCTTATAATTTACACCATTTACTTTTTTATTTTATTATTTACTTTTTTGACCCTTTAAATATTAATTCAACAAAATAAAGGTGTTCACATGTGTTTCTCTTTGTCAAATGAACAAAACCTGTGACATTAGATGAGTTTTGACCAATGTGATGTGTGGTTGCTATGGTAATTTCCTAGTGTGATGTCATACTTTACAACCAGGAAGTAAAATTTAAAACCTAAAAAATGGCTAAACTGGGGTAAAATTTGTAAAGACTTTAGTAGAAATTTGATTATATGTATCTTTACTGCATTTTAATTTCAACCTGTCATATGCACTTTAAAGGACAAATATTATACAAAATTGACTTTGTTGAGCTTTTAGCCATGTTCTAACATCGTTCCGTCATCAAAACACACACCTGGAGTAGCCTTTAGTTTTGATTCACGTTTGTTTTGATGACGCTGGTTTGTAAATCCTCTCCTCCGACACATCTACGGCACACATCTCCTTCCATGTGTGACGTAGATGATGCTGACGTCACTTATCCCAGAATCCTTTGCTGTTTTAAGTCCTAAAATCATTGCCAGACTCGCTCTGAACCTTTCTTCCGTCTAATCACGATAACTACAACACAAATCCATTCTTGGGTATGTATTTACATGTGTGTAATTGCCTCTACAGCCAGTAGATGGAGCCACAGCTAAGTTAAAATGGCATCTCCCAACGAAGTGATGATACGTTTTCTTTGTAAAAGCATTTTATTTTTAGTTCTAAAACATGACGTGTTAAACTGAAGACACTCAAGAGCAGGTTAAAGGCTACTGACAATATGAAAAAATGCATAATATTTGTTCTTTAACTTGAGCGTCAGGCAAATAAATGGGTTTACTAGTCACATATTGTCAATTATTACCATTATACATTTGTTTTAATTATATTTATAGACAAGATATACCAAAAAGATGCTAAATTCACAATTAATAACACTTTTTCATTCAGATAAAAGAACATTTCATCTTCTTTTGAAACATGAAACCATTGTAACTACCCCCCGGTAATTGTACCCATGATTGGGAAAAACTGCCTGAATATGAATATCCTTTCTGTTCAGAGATTGGATCGTCTCTCCTGATAAATATGGCCTTTTTAACCTCTCTCAAACCACCTCTTCTCCTCTAAACTTCACTGTCCTCAACATAGTCTTCAAGGGTGTGGTCAGTGGCTTTGAGGCAGAGATGCATTTCTGTCAGATGAACTGAAGAAGCTACTTGGATGAGCAGGGAAACGTCTTCACTCTAAACACTTTTTATTTAATTGACAGAATTCAGTATTATTTTGCCAAGGAACCGACCTGAACGCCTGAAGGATTACACAGATAAACATTTAAAGCGCCTCTGACAGGTTGGACTGCTCATTTAACTAAAATGCAGTTAAGATAGATATATTTCAAATTCTGCAAAATCTTTACTCCAATTTAGCTTTGTTTTTTTTTAAATTTTACTTCCTGGTTGTAAATTATGACATCACGCTGAGATATTACCAAGAAATCATCCCGTACACTGCACTGAAACTCCTCTAATGTCACAGTTTTTTAATTTGACAAAGAAAAATACACATAAACACCTTCATTTTGTTGAATCAATGTTTAAAGGGTCAAAAAAGTAGTCGACGTAGTCCCTCAGTCGTCCAGGCGTGTTCCATCGTAGAAAAGGTTACAGGGGTCGTCATCCGGACGCTGTTTGAAGATCGAGACTGAATAGAAGTCCAAACGTCTCGATCTTCAGCGTCCGGATGACAACCCCTGTAACCTTTTCTACGATGGTCAAAAAGGTAGTTTATTTTGTGTAACTTTTGCATAACCTTTGCCTCTCTAGTGTGATGTCATCAGTTTGTTTACTTCCTTTAATTTTCAACAAATTTTTCAACTTTTCTCCACAAACAGCGACCTGATTGGTGTAAAACTGTGATTTATATTTACAAGAGGTATCAATACGGTAAATAAAATAAAAATTAGAAAATCATAAAAACCTGTCATTGGCACGTTAATGTTTATTTTTATGTCATGTTTCTTCATCTTTCTTAAAGACACAACATTTCTGGTTCTGCAGCCTGAGTTAAATTTTAAACTTATCCATTTTATTTATTTTATTATTCTTTATTAGATCTGGATTATTTCACTCGTATCAACTTATTACTCACTGGTTTCTATTGCTCCACATTTTAATCCAAATTATTTCAAAATGAAGTAAGAAACATGTTCAGACTTAATTGGTTCTGGTTTGAGCTCAGTTTAGT
Source organism: Rhinogobius similis (assembly GCA_019453435.1). Classification (NCBI taxonomy): domain Eukaryota; kingdom Metazoa; phylum Chordata; class Actinopteri; order Gobiiformes; family Gobiidae; genus Rhinogobius; species Rhinogobius similis. The sequence goes on along the minus strand of CM033620.1, from coordinate 14,449,056 downwards.
CCTCCTGATGGAGACTTGGTTTGGTCCCGTTTTAGTCCTGGTTTAGTTCCAGTTCCAGGTTTAGTCCCAAAAATAAGTGGTGAAAAAAACAAAACAATGGCAGCTAATCTAGGTTGAAATACAAATGAAAGATTATGAAACCGGTTTAAAATATTCTGAAGTAAAATAATCTATCACAATTAAGGGAACTGTACCTTTTCATGTAAAAAAGTACAGATGTATAATAAAAACAGCTCTTAGGATCAAACTACGACTTCTGGGTGCTGCCTGCTTCTAATGCTGCGTTCATGCGGTCGTCGGACGTTTGAGTTTCCGCGTTCATGTGGTTTTTTTTTAATCTTAGAAACTCTGGATTTTGACGTCACCAATGATAGAATGACTTTGTCCGTTCTTAAAACAGCAGCGAGACGTTTATTGGAGCTAACCAGTACGTTTTGTCGTTGATATCCTTCTCACGTTCCATTTAACTTTAGCTGATTATTATTTTAACTTAAAGTGCGTATGACAGGTTGTTATGAGTTCCTAGTTTTGACTTTATTTCGTGGGATAGCACCTGATGTAAACATAAACATTTTGCACTTATTGAACTACACATGCTTTTCCTGTCAAAAAACAGATGAAAAACGGGCATTCTTACAGATCTGACCTGCAAATTGGCCTGTTATTGTCGCCCGTTTCTCTCCATGGAGACAGTATGTTTAATGCCATACCGTGGAACATTCTACGCAAAGAAAAAAACAAAACAAAAACATCTGGTAACGCTTTAGATTAAGGTTCCTTAGTTAACTATTTATAAGATGTTAATAAGCACTAATAGTTTGTTTATGCACTTATAACGCCTTATACATGTTTATAATCCATCAGCCAAAACATGTTTGAGTGAATAAACCACATGTACAGAGCATCAATGAGCTGCATATTACATTATTTTCAATTATCACACTAATAAATGCTTGTAAATGCCTTATAAGTGCTTTTAAACACATAACAAATGCTTATTAATGCATTATAAATAGTTTACTAAGGAACCTTAATCTAAAGCGTTACCAAACATCAGTGGAGATAAGCACATGCAGAAACGTTACACTCTGCAGCTTGAAACACGGCAAATAAATCCATCATAACTCTAGCTCAGTTCCAGCTCTTTTGAACACGTTGCACATGAGCCCTGGTGTATTTTTGTTTTTTCTCTTGAAGTGGGCGGTGCTTGCTCAGGAGGACCTCTGGGTGCTGACGGATCTGCTCTTCTCCCTGTTTTCCAGATGAAGATCCTGTGCACCCACGAGTCGTTCCGCGTGGCCGTCAACAACATGCCCCTGTTCGAGTTCAAGCACCGCGTCCAGGAGCTGAACCGGGTCGACCGCATCAACATCCTCCACGACGTGGTCCTCAACTACGTCAACGTGGAGACGCTGCCCTAGACTCTTTGGCAATCGTTTATTCAGTGTAATAATAGATCTTTTAACGGTTTGTAAGCAAAAACATTCGGAATTCAGAAATGGAGGCGAAAGTGAGGCGGGACATAATGCGATTTCAACGGTGAAACTGGGATTAACCTCAGAATATCACAGAATATGAAAAATCCAGGTGGTTTTTGGAGAAGGAAACCACTCAGTTTAAAGACATTTACAGTTGCATTTTACATTATTTGTTTATTTAATAAGAGATCATTTTTTAATGGTGGCAGAATCCTAATTTTTAGTTTTTATTGGACAAATACTTCACCCAGCAATGTTTTTTTTTTATTTCATCTACAAATATAGACAAGGATAGTATAGTTAAGCTTATTTAGACAAGGATAGTATAGTTAAGCTTATTGTAAATTGTCCATATCGGGGGTTTAGTTGATTAATATAGATACTTTATAAGATAAGTTAAATGGGGTTGACCATTATAGATCTACTGTATTTTATTTTAATTTTATATATATCTTACTTTGTTTCTAATACTTTACTGCCTCTATTGGTCGGTTGCACATGTAACAAAAAGAATTTCCCCTTGGGGATAAATAAAAGTAATTTTGATTCTGAGATATATTACAAACTTTAACACAAATTACGCTTTTTTTTAGTTATTTTGAGGTTAGAAAATAGCACCAAAGAAAGGCAAACTAAGTGACCTTGTTTTGAAAAATTGGTTACAAATACTTTATCATAATCATTAGTATTTCTGATGTCAGTTAATGATTGTAAAAGTGTTATTGTCCACATCATTTTGCCTCCAGTCGCCTCCATTTACAAAAAAAAAAAAAAAAAAAAGCAGATTCTATTGACAATGTTTTGAAGAAGGGTCTAATTTTGGAGTCAAACTGTTTTTGCTTCTGTTTATTCTTTAAAAGTGCACTGTGCATCTTTTTCTGGTGGAGGGAAGTGTTTACCTGGGATGTTCCATCGTATGGCGTTAACCTTATCTATCGCCACGGAGACGAGCAGGTGACGCCGCTACAACTTACAGGCCAGATCTGTGGAGAGGCGACCGCGCTCACGACAATAATACATGCTTTTCAATGTATTTTTAAGCGATAAAAACACCTGCGATTGAATAAATGCAAGATGAGTTTAATGCCATACTGTGGAACATTCCAGGCGTCTCCATCTCTGTGGAAAAGTTACACTGTGCACCTTAAACAGTCCTTCAAACGTGTAATTTGAATTTCCAATTTAATTACAGCTCGTTTTTTTAGTCGCCTCCGTTTGTGTGATTTTTTATTTAGAATTAATATTTATTTGTTTTGACTTTGCAATATATAGTATACAGAATATGCTTTTTCATATTATTATTATTGACATTAACAAAAGCTCATACTCGTTCAATTTTGTAACAATTTATGTGTAAATTTTGTATTTTGTGATTTGACTGGAAATTAAACTTGCTCAAAGAGACTGCACATTCATTCAAACCGGAAAAATCCTTTCTCCAGCCCAGAATTTACACTTTCACGGCGCCATTAACCACAACTTGAGCGTAATTTGTATTTTTATTTCAGTAAGAAACTACCAAGGACAGACGATCAGGACAAAAATCATAAAATTATTAAATAAAAAGATCCATAACATTAAAAAGATCTAGTGCAACGTTAAAAATACAAGGCCACTTTTTCATCTTTCTCAACTCCATCCATAACATTCATGAATCTGAAACACTTTATATTAAAAAATAAAATCAGTAAACGATCTACAAAGTGTGCAAGAACGCTTCACAGTGCTTAAATGTGCAAAGTACACTGGAAAAATGAATCATACATAAGTTAGAACAGCTCTCAGTAATGTCGATTTATAATTTTTATTTATTTATTTTATTATTTTTATTAGATTTGGATTATTTCACTCGTATCAACTCATTACTCATTGGTTTCTGTTGCTCCACGTTTTAATCCAAATGATTTCAAAATGGAGTAAGAAACATGTTCTACTTTGGCTGCGTTCAGACTTAATTGGTTCTGTTTGAGCTCAGTTTTGTCCTCCTGATGGAGACTTGGTTTGGTCCCGTTTTAGTTCCAGGTTTTAGTCCCAAAAATATGTGGCAAAAGTGTGAAAAAAAACAAACAATGGCTGCTAATCTAGGTTAAAATACGAATGAAAGATTATGACACCGGTTTAAAATATTCTGAAATAAGTAAAATAATCTATCACAATTAAAGGAACTGTACCTTTTCATGTAATAAAGTACAGATGTATAATAAAAACAGCTCTTAGGATCAAACTTCTGGGTGCTGCCTTCTTCTAATGCTGCGTTCATGCGGTCGTCGGACGTTTGAGTTTCCGAGTCGAGAAGCCGGCGTTTCGACTTGTTGGCGTTCATGTGGTTTTTTTTTTATCTTAGAAACTCTGGAGTTTGACGTCACCAATGATAGAATGACTTTGTCCGTTCTTAAAACAGCAGCAAGACGTTTATTGGAGCTAACCAGTGAGTTTTGTCATCGATATCCTTCTCTGAGCACATAAACGCAGCATTAATTACATAGTGGGTCTTTCCTCCGAGAATCAGGAAGTGAACAGTTAGCATGCTAGCTGTTGTTAGCAATTACAAAGACGGCAAAACACTGCTCTGGCCTCTGAAATTTGTGAAAAACACTTGGCTGTGAATGATCTGCATACGTTTGAACCGCTGCAAATAGTTTAAAATGGACTAGTTCTGTTTTTAATGTTTTGGAGACGGTAAAAATCAGGTACAGGGCCTTAAAGGAAATTAAAGCAGGGCTACCCAACGGTTTTTTTTCTTCTCATAATTTGTTTAAAAAACCCAGAAAGTGTATTATAAAAGCAGAATATTGTGTGAGAGAAAAAAAAATCAGACTTATATACACTTTCTTAGTCTAATAATTTAAGATTTTAGCTTTCCAAATTTGTAAAAATGCTGAGAGCTGATTGGCTGTGCAAGAGATAATACCCCTGCTTCACTTTTGTGTCTGAAAAAGCTGTTCGAAAGATGTGCAAGTGGCCAAAAAATTGATTCGTGTAAATACTAGTGATGCGTCAAAGGGTTTATGAGAGCAAAGAATGAGTTAGAAAGGTTTGAAATACCTTCTTTCTTATTTCACTCTTTGAAAATGAGATACTCCAGCTTTAATTAGGGTATTTCCTTCATGCAGAATACCATAGGTCTTAATATCTTAGATCTTGTTGTCCAGTTTCTTCTCGACCGACTGGAGCAAGAGTTGTGCGTATTGCTCCAGCAGCACCAGGGTCTTGTCGCCCGCTGCTGGGTCCAGCTGAGGCGCCTCTCGCTGGGGGTCGAGAGCGGGCAGAGAGTGGAGCTCAGACTTTATGGAAACGAAGGCGTCGCTCAAGAGTTTCTTCATCTGCAGCTGGTCCTCGGTCAAGTCTGCGCCGCCGTCAACAACCTGCAGGAAATAAGAGAGAATGAAGGAGAAAATGTGAGGGTAAATGTTAGTTAAATGCTGTAGATGGAGACGTTATTACAGACTTGTGGTTTATAAAAAGTAATAGATATAAACAAGACAATATAAATTAAAGGACACAGTGATCTTTTTGAGCTTTTAACCCTGTTCTAACAATGTACCGTCATCAAAAACATACCTGGGGTTACATTTAGCTGCATTCACGCAAGTCTGAGTAATGCCAGTTAAAAAATCCTCTCCCTCCGACTGTCGAAAACACTTCCTGCTGAACTCCCTCGATCAAAGGCGTTTTTTTCCAATTTTAGACGTCACTTATCGAGAATCTTATGCTGTTTTAAATCCTTAAATCATTGTCAGACTGAGCATTTCTGCCGTCTAAACATGATAACTGTAACCGCATGTTAGCTTAGCATACCAGCAGCAGATCAAACCATTGTGTATATACTCATGTGTAATTGTCTCTGCAGCCAGTAGATGGAGCCACAGCACAGTTAATATGGCATCTCCAAAGGAAGAGATAACGTTATATTGTTCTTTGTAATAACATTTTATTTTTTAGTTCTAAAACATGAGACGTCAAAGTAAAGATACTCAAGAGAATGTTTAAAACGGTCATTCCCAATCAAAGAGGTCAGTACTAGATTTTGTAAATTCTAATTAGGGAATTGAATTTTAATTGCGTATATAAAGTATTGTATAATCAATATTGTTATGCTAACTTCTTAATTATTTTAAGAATTCTTTATTAACCAGAAAACAATTATATTTTTTCTTCAAAGACAGTAGCTTTGAGAAGGATGATTGGGGTCACTAAACACGTAAATGAGTAAAATATGGGTCGCTGGAAGAAAAAGGTTGGTAACCACAGAGTTAAAGGCCAATAACAATACAAATAATGCATAATATTTGTCCTTTAATAAACAAGAGAGAGTTATGATCCAAACTCCAGCGGTGGAAAGTAACAATATACTTGTACAAATAGAGCAAATACTCAAGTTACTGTAACCCGAGCAGTTTTTAGGTACATTTTTGAGTACATTTTTGTCATGTACTTGTACCGGAGTTCTATCCACGTCTGCCTCACACCCGTCTCTGCTTCTCTTTACACCGACAAACACATAAAGACACCGCAGGGCCTGCTCTGATTGGCCAAAGCTCAGAGAAAATGAAGTTTGTGATTTAAAACCACTTCATTCAGTTAAAACGGTTAAATGAATGACGCTTCGTACAAAAGATTGATCTCAAATTATACTAAAATTGTGTTAAAAAGTCACCAGTATGGGGCTGTCACTAACGATTATTTTAGTAGTCCTTTATTTCAATTGTATTTTTAAACTTTATCACCCAAATATAGGCTGAAATATGGTGACTGTAGGCTTCAAAATCAACAATATCTATGAATAACATGTATAGTAGATAAAAATCAGGAACAAACTATTATTTTTTGACATTTTGATGTAATAAGGCTGCCATCTTTGGTATAAAAAGTCTTTTGACACATGTTTTACCACTAGTCACGATTAGTCAGTACTTTTTTCATACCCAATTTCTACTTTTACTTGTTACTTACTACACATTTGGCAGCAGCACTTGTCATAATAATCGAGAACATTTTTTGCCATGTAACTGTACTTTTACAACGACACATTCTCAAACTCTTTCCACCTCTGGTATAATCCCACACAGCTCACAAAACACAAGAAGAATGCAACAAAATCATTCGATATTTTAGCTGTAGCTGGGATTAAAGCGCTCCGTTCACCCACTACATTTCTACCGCCGCTGAAGTGTAGCGCTGCAACAAGACATCGGTTTTATACAGCGCTTTTCTATTTACAGTTGCATACCTTTTCTATTCACTCTGCACGCTGTTGTTCACCACGTTTAAACGCACAAAGAACACAAACAACCACATTCAATTCATCTTTCCCCTCGACCACACACGAAAGAGGACAAATTGAATAATAAAACTACAATCTCCGGCCGACGGGAGGCGGTTTGCGTTGAGTGGGAGCGGCAAATTGTGTCCATTTGGGGTTGACCTTTAGAGAAACCCCCCCTTTTCTGACGCACTTAAGTGAGAGAGGGGTCAGGGGAGGACAGTTTGACGGGACACTGCACTGGCCCAGGACATGGAGCCAGGGACCAGAGATTAAAAGTTCCAGAGTATACTTGAGAGCCTTGTCACAGAATTCAGGTATCTTGGTGTGACACTTGATTCCACTCTGTCTTTCTAAAATCATATTAAAAAACTTGCCAATACTGTCAAATTTAACCGAAAAAATTTTAAACAAATACGTCCTTTTTTAACACTAGGTGCTGCTAGAATGTTTCTCCATTCAATGATTTGATCCCTATTGAATATTGTATAACAAGTTGGTCTCTAACCACTGTCACCAATTTGAAAATAATTGAATCATTGTTTAAAAAAATCTCTTAAAAGTTTTGATCAAAAACCTAATTCATTTCATGTATGTAATATTTTAAACAAGTATAATATTTTTAATTTTGAACCTTTTATACATTTTAAGTATGTTTCATCTACAAAGCGCTACATGGACTAGCCCCACCTCCCGTGTCTGCCTTAAAGGGCGTATGACAGGTTTTTCTGATTTTCTAATTTTGACTTTATTCAGTGCATTAATACCTCTTGTAAATATAAATTACAGTTTTACACCAATCAGGTCGCTGTTTGTGGAGAAAAGTTAAAAAATGGGTTGAAAATCACAGAAGTAAACAAACTGATGACATCACACTGGGGAGACGAAGGTTATGCATAATTTACACTAAAAACTACTTTTTTGACCTTTCAAACGTCGATTCAACAAAAACAAAAACAAAAAGTGCTCGTGTATTTTTCTTTGTCAAATAAAAAAATCCGTGACATTAGATAAGTTTTAGCCCAGTGTACTATGTGCTTTCCTGGTAATTTCCTAGTGTGATGTCATCATTTACAACCAGGAAGTAAAAATGAAAAAACTAAAGAAAATAGCTAAACTGGGTAGATATTGGTAAAGATTTTAGCAGAATTTGAAATATATTTATCTTATTTGCGTTTTAGTCAAATGAGTAGTCCAACCTGTCATAGGCACTTTAATCTAAGACTTCAGGAGGTCTGAGAACCAGAGCCTCCTCCAGAAGAGACTGTGAGGGCCCCTACAGAAGAACAACCTTTGGACAGAACACTCTCTCTGTGAGGGCCACTAACCTCTGGAACAGTATTCCTCTGCACACACGGAGAGCCCTACACTGATCAGCAGTCATGTGACCATTAGACTCTTAACTTTTCCTTGTGCTATTTGTATTACAGGTTGTAATTTTTTGTGTATTTGTGCCTAGGGACTACGGATGAAAACTAGCTTTGTAGCTATAATCCGGCATATTTACATCTGTTTTACACTGATGTTCATTAATGTGCATTGTCCCTATCAAATAAATAAATAAAGGGACCACTTGAATGGACACGATAGAGACTGTACGCTTGTCTTTTTGTCGTTTGAAGTTCTTTCATTTTACGATATCTTATGCCGTCTTTCCTGCATGCGCTTCTCTTTGTGAATAAATATGTGCGTTTGATCTCCGTTGACTTCTTTCAAATCACTGCCAAATGACTGTGTACTGTAGAAAGTCCACAATGACATGTTAATTAGTGTTTGAATGACCAAACGTTTGCTTTAACAGTCCTCTTGTCAATCAAATTTATTTTTGCTAGGGCTGCACGATATTGGAACTATTCACCTTATTCCGGAAGATGCGCCGCCGTCTTGTTTCTGTTGTATTAGTTTAGATGGAGCAGACGAGCTCAACAGAAAATAAGTTCTACATGGACTAAAAAGACGTTTTCAGACGCTCAGGAAATCGGTGCGTTGTTGACTTGTTGTTGCTCATGTTCATTAAACATTTTACACAAATCAATCTACTTTATGTAACATTTTAGCGGTGAGACTTTTCCCTCGTTCGTCATTAGCTTTAACGGAGTTCTCGTCAAACGGAAGTGCGTTTACAACAAAAGTGCAAAAAACAGCAAAAGTGAGCGGGGCAGAATAAGGTCAATACTTCAATCCGTGCGTTTCAGAATGAGAAGAAATGTTGACATAGTGATCAACAATTAAAGTCCTTAGAATGCCACAGCTGCCCTGAGGATTGAGTGACGGAAGTACAATCTGCACTAACGGTCCCTCCAAATACCACCGGTCAATCACACACACGTTCATTCAGAGGCAGGTGATCAGGCACAACAACAGCACAAACTGGTCTGAGCATTGAACCTCCAACCTCCAGGTCTAACCGCTGGGTCACAGCTGCACGAAGAACATTACAGTTTTATTATTGTGTTCCGAGAGACAGAAGGGACTGACTGTGGAGTAGGCGTGGATGGTCCTCCTCAGACAGTCCTGGAGCTCCGAGACCACCTGACGACACGTTTCCACGGTGATGCACTCTTCTGTGAGAGAGAGAAGGGGACGGTACATTATTGACCTTATTCCTGCAGTTGCCGTACGCGCCGCCGTCTTGTTTCCGTTGTAGTTTACATGGAGCAGACGAGCTCAACAGAAAATAAGTTCTACATGGACTAAAAAGACGTTTTCAGACTGACCAGGAAATCTGTGCGTTGTTGACTTGTTGTTGCTCGTGTTCATTAAACATTTTACACAAATCAATCTACTTTATGTAACATTTTAGCGGCAAGACTTTTCCCTCGTTCGTCATTAGCTTTAACGGAGTTCTCGTCAAACGGAAGTGCGTTTACAACAAAAGTGCAAAAAACGACAAAAATGGGCGGGGCAGAAGTAGATGATGAGTTTATCTGTATTTAAAGTACTTATTTATCTGATATCATTGTCTACAACAACAGTCCCTGATTTATTAAAGTCTCTCTGACAGGTTAAAATATACATTTCACTAAAGCGAACATGATTATATTTAACATTTCACAAAACATTTGGCCAATTTAACCCCAGTTTGACCATTTATAAAGTTAATAATATCACTTCCTGGTTGAACATGAGCAGCAAATATGACAAAGTTAGAGGTAAACAAAGGCCAAACAAGAGGTAAACAAGGGCCAAAACCAATATAAATTACATAATAGTTATGATTTGACAAATAATAATACATGATAACGCCTTTATTTAGTTGAGTGAGCATTTAAAGTCTATATGACAGGTTCTCCAAATTTTAAATTATAACTTAGTTTGGTGGGAGGGCACCTGTGGAAATTATTTATTGTAGTTTTACATTTGTGAAGTTGAAGTTTATGAAGAAATTTGAACAATAAAACTAAAAAAATACATGAAGTAGTGCTTAGTTCTAAAACTGGTGACAACTGTGACAATTTACAGACCAACTGTCATTCAACAAAATAAAGCTGTCATCAGGTTTGTCATTTGTCAAATCATAACTATTGTGTATTTTATATGGATTTTGGCCCTTGTTTTCAAAATAGTTGCTAGGTAACAGTTGTGGAATTACCTCTAACTCGTCATATATTTGCTGCTCATGTTCAACCAGGAAGTGACATTATAAAAATTACAAAAAAACGTCAAACTGGGGACAAATAGGGAAAATGTTTAGCGCAATCGTAAATATAATCATCTTCACTACATTTCTGTGAATTGTGTAGTCTAACCTGTCATGTAGACTTTAAACTGTCAGAAAAATTGTCTGTAAATTGTCGCTGTAATTTCAATGGTACGTCGCGCTTTGATGACATCAGAATCAGAAACGGTTTATTGCCATTCTCAGTGATCAAAAATTCACAAACATAGGAACTTGCTTCGGCGTAAGGTGCAACATAAAGCAATGAATAAAATATAATAAAATATATAAAAGAGGCATGCATAAGATTAAGAATAAAATAGACTAAGATAGACTAGGACTATATACAGAATGTATAGTTGGCAGATAGTGTAATGTGCAAATGTGGTAGTGCAAATAGATAGTTTTATATAATATATTGTAAAAGTGGCAGTCACAGAGGGATTCCGTTTTAGAACTTGGCACTACTTCCTGTAATTTTAAACTTTTATTCTTCATAATAATAATAATAATACATTTTATTTATAAGTGCCTTTCAAAACACCCAAGGACACTGTACATGACAACAAGAAATAAAACAACAGCATTTCTTCACAAACTGCAACTTCACAAATGTAATACTATGCTAAATATTTACCACAGGTGCCCTCCCACCAAACCAAGTCATAACAAGAATATCACGAGAACCGTCATATGCACTTTAACAATTATACAGGCGGCCTTTACCGTGTTGCGAGTCTGCACTTGTCGTGTCGCACGGCTCATCCACCAGAGGGCGCTCTTTCACCACCCACTCTGCCCCTTTAACGCTGCCAATAACACAAACGGCAAATACAGTGAGTGACATAACAGATTGCAGTTTAACCCGAGGAGCAGAGGTTACGGGAGGACGTTTACCTCTCACACGCCGAGCTCTTGTTCTGCTTCAGCGGCAGCACACTCGGCTCCACCGACTGCTGTCTGCTCGCTGCGGACAACAAAGTGGCACGACTAATTAGATTTCCTCCTCCATTTCCGATGCGCTGTCTCTATCTATCATCCTTGTGCGATTAGGTTAACTGTCTAACCTGGTTTGTTGTTTCCAGGGGCAGCGTCGGAGCCAGAGTCCAGGCCGGGAGACGTACAAGATCCAGATTGGCTGCACTGCAAGTGAAAAGGGTTTATCAATAAGACCAAAAGTGACGTCTCTAATTTGAGTTTTGTTGATTTGTTTAAATTTATCGGCATCCAAATCCACTTTATTTGTATAGCACATTTTATAAACAGACCTGTTTCCAAAGTGCTGCACATACACAAACATAAAAACGGCAAAACACAATATATACCGTATTTTCCGCACTATAAGGCGCACCGGATTATAAGGCGCACCTTCAATGAATGGCCTATTTGAAAACTTTGTTCATATATAAGGCGCACCGCATTATAAGGCGCATAGAATAGAAGCTACAGTAGTGGCTGTGGTTGCGTAGTTGCGGCTCAGTATTGATCCATATATAAAGCGCACCGGATTATAAGGCGCACTGTCAGTTTTTTGAGAAAATTGAAAGCTTTTAGGTGCGCCTTATAGTGCGGAAAATACGGTAATAACAACTCAATTTGATCTTACGGCTTGTAAAACCAGTAAAATCAAATCCAAGCAAAATGATAAAACCATAAAATAGAAATAAATTAATAGAATAAATAAATGTTTAAAATGCTAAAACACAGAGGACCACACAACTCACGCGGTGTTAAAAGCCAGAGAATAAAAGTGTTAAGTATTAATATTACTAATAAACATCAATATACTGTATATTTCCAAACAATTATCTACCACTGAATAATTTGTTTCTTTGCCTCTGACAGGTTGGACTGCTCATTTAAAGGTGGAATGGAGGATTTCGGGCAACAAATCAGAATCTCATTTCCTCGTGGGTAGCACAAATAACTGGTCCGCTCAGGTGTCAATCATTCTGTGCGTGCTAGTGCACGCCGGCAGGCTCGTCCAGGGAAACGCCGCTCCTGGTCGCGCATGCGTGGTTGATATGCTAGTGTGTTTATGTAGCAGGTTAGCGGCGAGTTCCGTCATTGTAAGTCTAAACTTTCATCCGCGAAGTACCGAAATGGCTGAGGGACGAAAGAGAAAGACTGTTTGCGAGCTTTCACAGAAGAGACGAAAGTCTGCAGAGGAAAGAAACAAAACGCGTGTTATTCTGGGGGAATCGCTACGCTGGCGCTGGCGAGCATTGAAAGCGCAAAACAGGCTGATGCCTCCGCTGCAAACTTTCTGCTGGACAGGTAACTGTTTATCTGACTCTTTTTTTAGCTTATTGTATGTGGAATGTATTATTGTAGACTAACTGGACTAATCTTCTTCGCGGAGGTTGTCGTGAGAAAGCGACACCAATCGTCTTGTAAACAAATGCGCATGGGCAGTGCTGCTGGGCGTGCTCGTTCACGAGGTTTGCTAGGTGTTCAGTCAGGAGAAACGGGGAGGGAGGGAGGGGGAACCTGCGCATGCGCTTTTTCAAAAAAAGGACTAACAGTCGCAGATTTTCAAATCGGCGAGAAATCCTCCATTCCACCTTTAACTAAAATAGAGTTAAGATAAATATATTTCAAATTCTGCTAAAATCCTAATAAATTTTACCCCAGTTTAGCTTTTTTTTTTTTTTTTTACTTCCTGGTTGTAAATGATGACATCACACTAGGAAATTACCAAGAAACCATCCAGTACAGTGCTCCAAAACTCTTCTAATGTCACAGATTTGTTTCATTTGACAAAGAAAACCTTTATTTTGTTGAATCAATGTTTAAAGGGTCTAAAAAAGTAGTTTCTTTTGTGTAAATTATGCATAATCTTTGTGTGATGTCATCAATTTTTAGATGAACTGTTCCTCATCTCCTGCTGGAGGATCTCTCTACACTGGTGGACTGCTCCTCGTCCGCCTGGAGGAACTCTTTAAAGCCACCTCCCTCTTGAGTGGTTCTGGCTCCACAGTCCAAGTGGATGTCAGTCCTAGTTCATCTGCAGCCTGTCCGTCCGTGGGAGTAGGATCTCTCCTTCACTGTGGTTCTCCCCGAGGTTTCTACTTTTTCCCATGGGGTTTTTTGTAGTTTTTCCTCGCCGCGAAGGAGGGTCAAAGGACAGGGGCATTCTGGGACAGTTATCTGAACTGCTTTTACCTGTGGCCCATCGAGGCAACTGTTGTTGTGATTTTGGGCATTATAAAAATAAATTGATTTGATTTGATTTGAATTTGTTTACTTCCTGTGATTTTCAACAGATTTTTCAACTTTTCTCCACAAACAGTGACCTGACTGACGTAAAACTATAATTTAAATTTATAAGAGGTATTAATCATGGATGTATTAAATGAACTGGATAAGACACGCCCCCTCTGTCTGTGTCCCAGATTGATTTGTAGCCGTGGGAGGTACTGCAGCCTCTTGGAACCAGCCTTTTTCTAAAATTGCACATCATAATTGCAGACAGTACTTAATTATTATCGGTATTTAAATAAAATTGAAGGAAATGTTCTTTTCTACCGTTTCTAAAATCACCGAAATTACCGTTTTTATATGAAGTGGGGGATTGGCGTCACGTGGCGCCCTAAAGCAAAGATGGCCGCCTCCGTATCAGGAAGTAAAACAAAGATGGCCGCCTCCGTATCAGGAAGTAAATGCGGAAGTAAGAAACTTTTTGGGGTCATGCGCCAATGAGCACTCTCCACAGGGATAAACAGGGCGGCCATTTTGGATTCATCTTCCAGGTTTTATTATAGTTCTATGGTATTAATACACAAAATTGGAAAATCATAAAAACCTGCAATCAAGTTTTAATGGCATTTTTTTAGTCTACTTCTGGTTCCGTAGAGTGAAAATCAAGAACCCCAGCTTTAAGATTATGTTTTAAAACTGGACCAGTCACAATTATTCTCATCTCCTGCACATAATCTCCCATCGAATCTGGGCCTTACCTCTGGACCCAGGCTGCGTCGCGGGCCGAGGTGCTGCCTGGGGAGGGGAATCCGAGAAGGTGTGACGACGCTGGGCGAGACCGAGGCGCGACGAGGGGCGGGGGGAGACGGACTCTTCGGCGCGGAACAAGCCCCCGGAGACGAGGCGAGCGGCCGGGACTCGACGTCGGGACTCGCTCGGCTCAGGCTGGGCGAGCGCGGCGGCGACCCGAGCTGCAGGCCGTCCCCCACAGAGCACGAGCGGGTGATTTTGGCGATGGAGCTGGCCGTGGGGTTCATGTAGGAGTGAAGGGTTCTGGGAGAGGGGGAAGTGTCCCAGGGCATGGGAGAGACGCGGGAGACGGGGGAGGAGGACGGAGGAGACGAGAGGAGGAGAGAGGGTTTGGTCTGGTCCAGAGATAGGTGCTGAGGGCGCTTCGGGGTGTATCTGCGGTCAGCGGAGGGCAAAGGGGAAACGGGAGCTGCAGAGAGAAGACACAGAGATTAACATTAACATAACATTAACATAAAAGACAGAAATGTAAGAGGTTAAAGGTCCCATATTCTGCTATTTTCCCCTTTACACAGTCTATTTTAAGGGCTTTGTTGATAACATTTTGCTTTGTGTAATATCCATAACATAACAGTTTCCAAAAAATTTCTTGGACTGGCCCCCCTCCTCGCAAAAGCAAACGGCTCACTCTGAGATCTGACCCCCCCGAACAGAGAGCAGGCTGCCTCCCCCGCCCAACCCGCGCGCATCCCCCGCCCAACTCGTGCCGAAGCCTAGAGTGGAGATGGTGCATGCGCCGTGTGCTCCGGTAAACAGCGATACACAAACACTGAATAAACCTTTTATCCGTCCTGACGGTGCGTCGTGCTGAGTCCTACGTCCTGGATCTGACCTGGAGTTTGACGTGCTCCAGTACCTCGACGACGGACGTTGCCGTTTGGTAAATAACAAGCTAACTCTTCTATCTGTCGTATCCATCGTGTAATTACTGTGTAGCATTAGCATTAGCTGTTTTTATTCTTGCGGCTGCGCGCTTCCTGGAGGCGTGGCTTAAACACCGCGTCATCCTTGTGAAGCCGCGTCATCCTGGTGAGGAGCCCCCGTCTGCTGCTCAGCCGAGGGGGACGGAAAAGACAGTTCTCTAGCGAAAACATGAGGGAATCAATCAAAAAACCACTTTGGGCACAACATACGAGGCCCAAATAGCACTGTAGGAAGGTTAAAACCTCTGAAAAGTCGATTTTGCATGATATGGGACCTTTAAATATAAGGGTTTTTTTTTGCCAGGAAAGCCCAGAATGATATCTGTCTGGATTTTTCGTAAAGATCGATATCCGTCTGGTCCCTGTTTCCTCTGTGCGAGTTCAGAGGGGCGTGACTGACAGGTGTATTAGCCAATCAGGGACACGCAAATCCATCCGTCTCAAAACAGACGTGGCTGCTTATTCACCTTATTTCTTGAAGTTTGAAGTTCCGTTGTATTAGTTTATATCGGACAGACGAGCTCAACAGAATATAAGTTTGACACATTAAAAAGCCGTTTTCAGGTCGCCCAGGAAATCGTGCGTTGTTGACTTGTATTTGCACGTGTACGTTACACTTTTTACACAAATCAATCTACTTTATGTAATGTTTTAACGGCAAGACTTTTCCCTCGTTTCACATTTACATGAACAGGGTCCTCGTCAAGTCGGAAGTGCGTTTACTACAAGAGTGTGGATTTGTGGCAAAAAGAGGCAAAAGTGGGCGGAATAAAGTGAATAGTGGGAGAGAAAAAAAATGACAGGGGACAGATCTAAGCAGAATCAATGAACGAAGCACAAAACTTTGTTAACGACCGATGGGGCTCATCTGTTTCAAATGCATCACGTAAACAAACAAATCTGAATACATGGCTCTGTTTTAGTTTGACTCGAGGTGCGGCGGAGGGCGAGGTGTGTATTCTGGTCCAAGGCAAAACATTTTATTTGTAAATTGTAAAAAACAAACAAACAAAACTGCACACATTTGGGACACATACATCTGAAAATTGATAAACCCAAGTTTAAATTTCTTTGTTCATTTTGTTAAAATTCAGATACAAAAAAATCTACAGTTTTTTTTGTTGTTGATAATTTATCTTTAGTATTTGAGTAAACTAGATTCTACTGCAAATTAGTGTAAGGATTAATTTTTGCCTTTTTGGCCTAAAAAATTGAACAAATCAGGAAAAATCTCATAGGTGCTGCTTTTAGGGCTGATCTTTATGTCTCCATTGATCTTGTTTTTGCAATTAAGATTTTTAAAGAACTTTTTTTGGTACAATAATTTAAAAAACGTGGAAACTAAAAGAACACTTTAACCAACTAAATGTGAATTATCCATGTTTTATTCAACTGTGACCACAGCAGTCTTACTTTCAGAGGCCAGGTTCTGCACAGAGTGGGCTTTGTGTAAACAGGAGCTCGTGTCCAGGAGAGAAGGAGCTTTGGCTGAAGGGATGGACAGTCTCCACAAGTGTCCCGAGCTCCTCCTGGTCTGA
Source organism: Rhinogobius similis (assembly GCA_019453435.1). Taxonomy (NCBI): domain Eukaryota; kingdom Metazoa; phylum Chordata; class Actinopteri; order Gobiiformes; family Gobiidae; genus Rhinogobius; species Rhinogobius similis. The sequence goes on along the minus strand of CM033620.1, from coordinate 14,432,185 downwards.
GCTCGAAGGACAGGAGCGCCGTCTGCGTCTGTCCTAAAAGAGACCAAACAAACATGTTTTATTTACCGTCACAATAAATCCAGCTAAATAACACCAGTGCGCATGCTCTTTTGTTTACATACGACGAGGAGGAAAAGGAGAAGGCTTATTTAAAGTCTGTATGACAGGGTTAGACGACACATTTCACTAAAACGTAGTGAGCATGATTATATTTAAGATTTTAATAAATACTTTGCCCATTTATCCACAGTTTGATTGTGTTTGTAATGTTTATAATTGTACTTCCTGGTTGGACATAGGCAGCAAATGACATAGAGGTAATTCTACAGCTGTTACCTAGCAACCATTTTGAAAACAAGGGCCAAAACACATATAAATGACACAATAGTTATGATTTTACAAATAATAATACCCAACGACAACCTTATTTTGTTGAATGACACTTTAAAGTATCAAAAAGTTGTTTCCGTTGTCTGTAAATTGTATTTGTATTTCATGGCACGTCGCTTTTTGATGACATCACAGAGGGAGGGATTCTGTTTTAGAACTCAATCACTTCCTGTAATTTTAGACTTTGATTTTTCTAAATTTCTTCACAAACTGCAACTTCACATTTGCTAAACTATAGTATATAATTACCACAGGTGCCCTCCCACCAAACTAAGACATAATTAGAACATTTTGAGAACCTTCATACAGACTTTAAAATGTCCAGACTGAGTGTCATGTCACGCTCAAGTTTTCATGGATTGTCTTCCTTTGGAGTTGAATGTACCATTGAAGGTGGTTCATAAACTCAACCCAGAAAACCCCTGACCCGACCCCGGATCAAGAAGAAGAAAAGCGACCTAGAGGAGTGACTTTGCAGCTCGTCTCCATGTGACCAATCTGTCGTTCATGTAAATGCACTCTCTCTCCTCTCCTTCATTCTGTACTCTATACCAGTGTTTCAGTCGCGACCTCCGAAATAACAATAGTTCACATTCACGTCCCTCAAACACAAAAAACAGGCGACACACAAAGTGATAAATTAGCCTTAAATCTAATGTTTGATTTGTTTTTGAGAATATAGACTTAGAAAAATTACTTTAATAGCAGACAAATAGAAATCTACATTTACCTCTGCATTTGAAGGGGGTCAAGCCTTGTTTAACACTATTGTATATATTTTTCCCATCGTCTGGGGACCCCAAGAAATCATTTTGTGACCCCTATTGGGGTCCCAACACCTAGTTTAAGAACCACAGCTCTATACTTATGTTCCCAGGCATCAGATGCATTGACGACGAATTGAAAAATCTGAACTTTGAAATTCGCGGCACGGCAACCGAGCTTCCTCCAGAGCAGCAGTCATTCATCTGAAGAGCATGTGTCATTCCTGCTCTGTCTGAGTAATAAAACCTCTTCTTTTGCTCATAGAATGTTTTGGAGTCTGTGCATAGACCAGTTAATGATTATTCGATTATTTCATTAGTTGACATCATTTCTATAATCGATTAGTTGCGATTCACTTGTTGCAGTATTTTTTATTTCTGTCTTTATTAAGAAAACATACACTTGTATTGATTTCTGTCGTTCACTGGTTACAGTACAGTCATTGCACACGGACGTGAGGGGCAGATTAAGATAGACTAAGACTATGTACATTCTGTATATAGTCTTAGTCTATCTTAGTCTATTTTATTCTTAATTTTATGAATGCCTTTTTCTTATATTTTATTCATTGCTTTATGTTCCACCTCACACTGAAGCAAGTTCCTATGTTTGTGAATTTTTGATCACTGACAATGACAATAAACCGTTTCTGATTCTGATTCTAAAAAGAACAGACCTCCAACGGGAGTGATTTTGATGTGTTCAGACGTGCCATACCAAATACATCACTCTCTCTTTCTGCCGAGGTATAAGTGCCAACGTTTACAATCCAATCAATTATTTACTGCACACTATACTCATTTGTTTTTGTAGCCCTCAGTCTTTCCTGTCTGGAATAAACTGTCAACAGCCAAAAGCCGCTACGACCTGCATAACGTCTAATACGGCCTCACGCTGCAGGGCTCTGTACATTATTTATATCTAAGTGCAGCATTTTAAAAGCATTGTAAACAAAAACATGTCTAAACAGCAGTTCTCTGAGAAAATGTGACTTTGCTGAGGAAAGTCAATCTGTTTCAAGGCACATTTTACTCTGTGGACCGACTATAATCCAACAACAAGCATCAAACTGCCTTTAAACAATCCATATGACAAACACAGATGTGAATGAAGTGGTAGAACTGATGGCCGTACAATAAATACAACAACAACATTAATGAAAATGACATGGATTGCTGTGAAAATAAAATGATTCTAAACTACTAAATTAACTTCTCAGCATTTTAGTAGTAAAGGACACAGCAGTATTAGTGTCAATAGTAGTAGAAATAATCAGTTTGAATAATACAGACTTTAATCTATTGTAACTCATCACATAAAACAAGATGAATTATTTATAACTCGATTTATTTGGACCGTAGCAGAAAAGAAAAGGCTCGGAGTGAGATTTGAGAGTGAACTGTGTGACTTTAATCCCTTCTCAGCAGCAGTGGAAGAAGTACTCAATTGTTACTCAAGTAAAAGTACAGATACGTGTGCAAAGAAATTACTCGAGAAAAAGTATCACATTAAAAAATCTACTTAAGTAAATGCTGAAGTACCTGTTCAAAAATGTACTTTAAGAGCAAAAAGTAAAAGTGTTTCATGCAGCTTATGAGCCCAGTTTTACGAATAAAATGTCAGAATTTTGGTAAAGAATTGTGTTTAATTTGAACAAACAATTTCAACAAAGGTCTATTTGAATTAATTTCTTCAATTTTATGTGTGTATTTTTGTTGTTGAGCTTGAAATCAAACTCTTCTGAACGTCAACATCAACTTGCAAAAAACACCCCTCAAACAAAACGAAAAGTACTTTCTACTTTTTAATCCAGTGAAAAATGTAGCGGAGTAAAAAGTACAGATACTTGGTCTCAAATGTAGTAAAGTAAAAGTAAAAAAAGCATCCACTGTAAAAACAACTCAAGTAAAGTACAGATACCTAAACATTTTACTAGTACAGCACTTTTACTTTTGTTCTTCCTTACTTTCTACCACTGATTCTCACAGATAAATTCACAGTTTTTTCTGCATAAATATTTGTAACTCCAAAACAATCCCACACAAAAGGTTATTTCTTACTTCTTGTTGCCGTTGGTGTCTTCGGTGCTTTTGTCGTGAGCGTCCTCCATCAGTGGTCGCACCTTGGACACCGGGGGCTTGGGGCTCAGACCGTCCCGCTCTTTTCCATGGACTCTGGAAAATGCGAGCGCACTCCTGCAAATGCACAAACGTACTATTTATCTACACACTTTATAACGAGTACAGCATATATTTAGTTTGTCGGTGACGTCTAAAGAACGAAAATCAAGTAAACAGTTGTAGAAAACCAGATAAACAACAGGAACGCAGCAGCTAGGTTTGTTTATTACGTTTCTGTCTAATTACAAAAACATACGAAACTTGCTATGGACAAGACAAAGTGACTTATATACTTTATAATTATTACTATTTCTGGCACCATTTGTTCATTTGTGAAGTGTGTTTTAGTGTCGACAGAATATTTATCTTTTGTCTATATCCATTTCTCTATTTTTTGTCTAAATAAATGCAAACATTCCCATCATCATTGGGAAAAAAACATACATTTGCAAACATATTACAGACGTAAACATGAGACTGTGCCTCAGTCATGGGTACCTAGAGGGGTGTGGGTGAATTTTCTTTTGAGGATGTGCAACATTTGAATAACAAAAACCTAAAACCAAAATGCTCATAAAAGATAAATGTGGAAAAATCTTAAAGAAATAAAGATACAAAGTGATATTTCTGTATTTGTTTGGGTAATTTTACAGTAATTTCTTTGATACATTAAAAGACATTTGTAGCACATTTTTATTGGCTTCGCCCAAACAAAGTATATTCTGACATTTTTGTATAAACCCGTTTGGTAAGAAACCGCAAATATTCCAACTACGACTCTCCGAAGTCCTGACAATGAGTAAAAGGACAGATTTTAATTATTATTTGTTTTGTTCTCATGTTTGATCCCATGTTTTTGAACTTACAATAATGTGTCAAATCTCTTTCAATCAGTCACTATTCAAATAACCAAAACTAAACCTGATTTAACATGGATTTGGACTTTGGTTTGGACACTTAAAATTATTACTATATTAATTTTCACTTTACTTTGGGGGTCCCGTTGTTGGTTGCGTGGCTATTGTGAGGGTCCCACCCAGAAGAGTCTGGGAAACCCTGATTTGAGGACTGTTGTGGAACAAAATGTCATGTCTCTATATGTAGATTTGAATAGTCACTTGAAGGTTACAGGTTATTATCTCTTGCCTGATCGCCTGATGTGTTGAGACAAAACCTCGGCCTTCATGTTCATTTTATTTATGTCTGATGTCTCCATTTCTGGTGTATTTAAGCATGTGTTTTATTATTGTTCGGGTCCTTTTTTGCTTTTTGGAATCGTAGAGGGAGAGATCATTTTTGTCAGGGACAGACCATAATTTGCTGTGCACATGTAAAATAAAATTGATCATTCGAAATGGACAGAGCTTCTTCTCATTACTATATTTCTGATTACGTGTAAAGAAAATCCACAACAGGACTTAAACAGCAGAAGATTCTCGGATAAGTAAAATCTGAAAAAAAAAACCCCATCATCGATCGAGGGAGTTCAGCAGGAAGTGTTTTTGACGCTCGGAGAAAAAGAGGATTTTCTAACCAGCATTCCTCAAACTTGTGTGAATGAAGATAAATGCAACTCCAGATGTGTTTTTGACGACGGAACATTGCTAGAACATGACCAAAACCTCAAAAAAGGCACATTTTGCGTAATACGTGTCCTTTTAAGACTTTAAGTGCGATGGAAGTGTTCTTAAAAAGCCTGAAAGCGCGTCTCATCTCGCGGCGCTGTCAGGGGGACGGTTTCAGGGGACCAAACGCCCCCCCCTCCCCTCCCCGGCTCTGTAATGATATCCGTGTGTCTGTGGTGCTGTTCGGAGTACCTGTCCTGTCCTCTGCTCAGGAAGCGTGAAGAGATGCTGGGTCTGGGGACGGCGCTCTCAGCTGTGGACAGAGACCAGCCGCTAGAAACAACAGGCGCTCGGGGCACAACAATGAAATATGTATCACACAGTTCAGCTCGTGTTTTGAACCGACGTGAGACAAGAGCTTAAGTATTCATTATTAGATCGCTGTCAGATGCCACCGGTCGCCGTGTTATGACAATCCAGGTGGAGCATTTATATAAAAACGCTCGCTATTTGGGCTGAGAAGGAATTCTTGAGGCATGCCCTATTGACCGATTGGTTGACTTAAAGGAGGTGTGGCAAAAATAAATCAAAACTAGGGCTGTGGTCGATTAAAGAAATCCTTGGTCGACTAAAGACCTGCCCAATTGACTTAAAGGGGGTGTGGCAAAACGATGAAGTATTTCTCTGTATCTGACCAAACTGCACTCAAAAGAACAACAAATGCAGAGGAATTCATGCCACAATAAACTATTTACACAGAAAAGTAAGTATGTCAGAATATCCTCAAATCAAAATAAATACTGCTCAATTCAAACGTATTCTCTTATTTACGGTAGTACTTAAAAAAAATAATAATCTAGATAAAATAACTAGTCAAATGTTGGTTGACTAAGACACCATCGACTGATCGACTAAACAGCCCTTCTTTGCTTTAGTTTGATTCTGAGGGAACAGTTTAACAGCCTCTATAAACCAAACTAAATATTGAAAGGGTTATATATTAGTTTAGTATTGATATTAAAGACTTTACTCTAATGAATTATATAGGACCAAATTATAGTCCAAACGTTATTAATGGTCAATCTAGAATGATAAAATGTAAGTACATTTAATTTATGTAAAGTTGGTTCAAATTAATCCATAAGAAATATAGAAGAAACAATTGTTAAAAATAATGTAGGTGTCTGTTTATATTGATTTATTATTAATTAAAAAGCTACTTAAAAATAATGTATGTTTACATTGTTGAAAACATTTAGTTTATTGATTGAAAGTTAATGATTCCTATGAACAAAAAAGAATAATAAATAGAACAACAAAAACAATTAATATTTTAGGAAAACATTTAAAGAATACAAACATATTATTTAAAACATTAGTGAACCTGCTATTTAAATATTAAATACATTTAAAGTTAAAAAATTAAAGCTAAGTGCCTTTGTTTTACGTTTGTTTAAAGACCTGCTGAAGTCTGAAACTGAGCTGAGTATCTTTTTCTTTTTCTTAATTTCTGTCCAAATTAAGATTAGACTTTTAAAAATGACAAAAAGAGTTTCCGTTCATTTAAAGTCAACGGACTTTCTGTTTCTGTTACTAAGCCACTGTCAACCAATCTCACAGTTTTCAATGAACAAAATGTAAAACTGACCTACGTAAGTTACAGTTTCATACTAAAAAAGAACTAATAATTAAAAAATAAATAATAATAAATACTAAAAAAGCATAGCATATCTTCTGTAACTGATCTTTGAAACGCCCTGCTTTGATAACAACAAATCTCTCCAAATGACCATGATGCATCTGCTCACCCGTCGTCCTGCTGCTGCTGCTGCTGTCGTTATCGTTGTTGTTGTTGTTGTGTGTCAGAGTCTGTCGGTGTTTGTTGGTGAAGTCTCCGCTGAAGTCGTCGGTCACAGCCCTCAGCGCCTCCTCCACGCTGCTCACTGCGACGGGACGAGCCTCTTCCTCCTCCTCCTCCTCCTCCTCCTTCTCCTCCTCTGAGCTGTCCTGGTTTAGAGAGTCCACTTCTGCAAAAGAATCAGGAACGAGCAAATGCAATTATGACCGTCGTGCACATCCACACTGCCTTTTAGTTTGAACGGGCAATTAAAGGGGCTGTACCTGCTTTTATTGTTTTCAAACGTGAAAAGCAGAACTGGCTCATGCACCCGATGTTTTGATTGTAATCAGCGGTGAAAGAAATAGTCAATTTTGTTTCTCAAGTAAAAATACAGATCCGTGTGCAAAAAATGACTCAAGTAAAAGTAAAAGTATCACATTAAAAAATCTACTTAAGTAAACATGTGGAAGTACCTGTTTAGAAATGTACTTTAGGAGTAAAATAAACTCACAGATAATTATGATGCTGGGACTAAATTGACTAAATAAAGAGACATGTGACTGATGTAAAGACTTTAACTTGTTCTGTTTTTCACGTTTCAAAACAGAAAAAGGTACAGCACCTTTAATTAACTGAGATCAAGATTCAGTCATTTCTCTTTTTCTATTAAATTTTCAAAACATTGAAGGGGCACTGCACAGTTTTCTGGAGGAGGGTATGAAACATTAGATTCTCCTGGAGATGGAAAAAAATGGAGACAAGCAGCAAAACAAGTACTTTTTGCGCAATAAAAAAATCCTTTAACTGGATAAATGAAACATAGTTCATATCATACTGTGGAACTTTCCAGGAAAATCAAAAAATATTTTTTGAGAAAATCATGTGACGGACTCTCAACTAGAAAACCTACAGAGTGCAGCTTTAAACACAAAATCCGACCAGAGGCAAAAAACTAAAAATACAAATAGTACATAATATTAAATGAAACAAAACTATGTTACTTCTAGTCCAACATAATCGTCCCAATTAGTCCAAAGTCTGTAAAACAGGTCCAGCCTCAAATTAAGTCTAAATGTAATATAATGTGTTATAAAGTCCTTGATTGCTGGTTCAGTTTGTGTCAGCCATTTCGTCTTGATGGCTTTCTTTCCTGCTGCCAGAATTATGTTCAAAAGATACTTATTTATTATGTTCATGGCAGGAGTTTTGAGTCCAAACTACATCATTCTGAAATCAAGTGGGAGGTCAAACAGTCTGGAGTGCTTTGTTAATCTCAATTCAATATTTCGGAGTCATAAAATAGTCCCAAAACACACGGTAAAAGTGGGCCACTTGACACCGTTTTCCCAACAAGATTCAGTCATTTCTAATCGCTTGGGTTTATTTAATCCAAAGGTTTAAATAAAGCGGAGCGGAGTTCAAACTTTGGAGGAATTTTTTTTTATATTTATTTGCGTTAAATGGCAATAATTACCAGTTTGTTTGTGTATGTTGATCAAATTAGGACTGACAGCCAGGTATATTTGTTTTGACTAAAAAGGGCAAATTAAAAATTGTGATTGATGCGGAAAAAACAACTGATTAAATTATTTTTCAATTTATTTTTGAGATCAAAATAAATTGATCTTTTCTTCAGCTAATTATTTGCAAATGCAGCAGGAAAACAGAGGAAACAGGAAATAAACCTGACTCCACGGGATCATTTTGCGATAGAAACCACAAACACTTCAAATCCAAACGAATAATTAGTCTTATTTTGCACTGAATGAAAAGAACATTATTTAAGGTGAGACACTGCAGGTGAACAGGAAAAAAATCTTAAAATTAAATACATCAATTTGAAACTTCTCCTGTAGTTTACTCACATAAATGTGATTGCAAGTTTTTCATCATGTCATGTTTTCATGTAGAAATCAGGTATTGTATGTGTAAAAATGACCAAAAAGACACATATTTGAGACATATAAAACTGAAAAATGGACAGAGCCAGGTTTAAATTTCTTTTTGTACAAATATTAGTTACAAAAAACTTTACAGGAGAGAGAGGAGATTTTGGATTTCTTATTTAGTTTTTAAGTAATCAGAATCAGAATCAGAATCAGAAATTGTTTATTGCCATTGTCAGTGAAATTCACAAACGTAGGAACTTGCTTCGGCGTAGGTGCAACATAAAGCAAAGGATAAAATATAAAAAATATATAAAAAGGCATGCATAAAATTAAGAATAAAATAGACTAAGATAGACTATATACAGAATGTACAGTTGGCAGTGCAATGTGCAAATGAGTAGTGCAAATAGATTGTTCTTAAATAGTATTATTGTTGAAGTGACAGGTGTTACAAAGTGTTCATGAGTCCAACGGCAGAGGGAAAGAAACTGTTCTTGTGGCGGGAGGTTCTGGTCTGGATGGACCGTAGCCTCCTGCCCGAGGGGAGGGGCTCAAATAGTCCGTGTCCAGGGTGAGAAGGGTCAGCTGTGATCCGACCTGCTCGTCCCCGAGTCCTGGAGACGTACAGGTCCTGGACAGATGGAAGGCTGCAGCCAATCACCTTCTCAGCAGAGCGCACAATGCGCTGTAGTCTCTGTTTGTACCTGGCTGTGGCTCCAGCGTACCCTGCGGTGATGGAGGAGGTGAGGATGGACTCGATGATGGCCGTGTAGAACTGCACCATCATCTGCGCCGGCAGCTTGGCTTTCCTCAGCTGCCGCAGGAAGTACATCCTCTGCTGGGCCTTCTTGATGATGGAGCTGATGGTCAGCTCCCACTTGAGGTCCTGAGTGATGGTGGTGCCAAGGAAGCGGAAAGAGTCCACGGTGGTGATGGGAGAGTCTGTCAGGGCAAGGGGGGGCAGGGGGGCTGAGACTTTCCTGAAGTCCACGATCATCTCCACTGTCTTCTGGGCGTTGAGCTCCAGGTTGTTGGTGCTGTACCAGGACACCAGCCGATCCACCTCCCTCCTGTAGACAGACTCATCGCCGTCCGAGATGAGTCCGATGAGGGTGGTGTCGTCTGCAAACTTGATCAGTTTTACAGAGTCGTGGCTGGAGTTGCAGCAGTTGGTGTACAGGGAGAAGAGCAGAGGAGAAAGTACACAGCCCTGTGGAGTTCCTGTGTTGATAGTCCGAGTCTCTGAGACATTCTTCCTCAGCCGCACGCACTGCCTCCGGTCCGTCAGGAAGTCAGTGATCCACCTGCAGATGGAGTCAGGCACGTGGAGCTGAGAGAGCTTGTCCTGGAGCAGAGCAGGGATGATGGTGTTGAATGCAGAGCTGAAGTCCACAAACAGGACCCTGGCGTAGGTTCCCGGGGAGTCCAGATGCTTCAGGATGAAGTGGAGGGCCAGGTTGATGGCGTCGTCTACAGATCTGTTGGCTCTGTAGGCGAACTGCAGTGGGTCCAGGGCGGAGGAGGTGAAGGACTTGAGATGGGGCAGGACCAGGCGCTCAAAGGACTTCATGACGACAGGCGTCAGCGCCACAGGCCTGAAGTCATTAAGTCCAGTGATCCGGGGCTTCTTGGGAACAGGGACGATGATGGACGACTTGAAGCAGGCTGGGACATGGCATGACTCCAGGGAGGTGTTAAAAATGTCTGTGAAGACAGGAGTCAGCTCGTCCGCACAGTGTCTCAGGGTGGCGGGGGAGACACCGTCTGGTCCAGCAGCTTTCCGGGGGTTGGACTTCCGAAACTGTTTCCTTACATTGTCCCTGTGTAGTGAAAGGCCAGTGGGGGAGGTGGGGGGACCCGGGGTGTGATTGGCAGAAATGTCTATTGTAGTGAGATAGGTGGGGGAGGGGGTTGAGATTTCGAATCGTGAATAGAAGGAGGCGAGCTGTTCAGCGAGTTTCTGGTCGTCAGCAGCATGGGGGGCTTTGGGCTTGTAGTTGGTGATCTGCCTAAGTCCCCTCCAAACCGCTGAGGCGTTGTTAGCAGAGAAAGACTGCTTTAGGCGCGTGTTGTACAGAGATCTAGCTCTTGACACCTCCCTGCTAAATCTGTACTTAGCACCTTTGTAGCTCTCTCTGTCCCCGGCTCTGAAAGCTGCCTCCTTCTGCTGCCTGAGCTGCCTCAGTTTGGGTGTGAACCAGGGCTTGTCATTGTTATAAATCACCCTGGTGCGTGTGGGGATGATACTGTCCTCACAGAATTGGATGTATGACGTCACAGTGTCCGTGTACTCATCCAAACCATCCGTGGCAGTTTTGAACACATCCCAGTCTGTCCAAATGTCCAATGTCCAAACACGCGCGTAGTTCCTCCACTGCCTCGCTGGTCCACTTCTTAGAAGTCCTCACTACAGGTTTGGAGAGCTTCAGCCTCTGTCTGTACGTGGGGATCAGGTGGATCATGGCGTGATCTGAGAGCCCTAGGGCAGCGCGAGGAACCGCGGAAGGACCCACTCACTGTAGTGTAACAGTGATCCAGCGTGTTCTGCTCTCTGGTCGGGCATTTAATAAACTGTCTGTACTTTGGTAGTTCCTGGCTGAGATTACCCTTGTTAAAATCCCCGAGGATGATCAACAAGGAGTCCGGGAAGTCCTGCTCCGTATTCAAAACCCGCTCCGCTAACACGCGCTGTGCCTCGTGTACGTTCGCGCAAGGCGGGATGTAAACAGCGGCGAGAATGAATGAAGCGAACTCACGTGGAGAGTAGAATGGTTTACAGTTAATGAAGAGATATTCCAGATCAGGAGAGCAGAGTTTGGAGATCACAGTCACATCGGAGCACCAAGCGTTGTTGATGAAGAAACAGACTCCACCGCCTTTTGTTTTTCCCCGGAGAGATCCCTTTGTCTGTCGGGCGCGGAGGAGCTGGAATCCTCCAAATGGAAGCGCGCAGTCCGGGATCGACTCCCAGAGCCACGTCACCGTCAAACACACAACAGAAGACGACGAAAAGTCTCTGTTCCTCTTCATCAGCAGCGCCAGTTCGCGTCCATCTTGTTGCTGAGTGAGCGGACGTTGGAGAGGAAAATCCCAGGTAAGAGCGTCTGCGCGCGCGGCGTTTCGGCGCACGAGAGCCCCCGCGCGCTTTCCCCTTCTGCGGCGTCTCACTCTTTTGGCCAAAACTAGCGCTAAGTCTGCAGCAGACACTAAAAAAACTGGAAATAAGTCCGTGGGGGCAGAAGTTTTGATGTTTAAGAGCTCTTCACGGGTGTAAGAGCACGCGGACACACGATTAACGCACAAAAACAAACAACATAGAGCGCACCAAAACGCCAGGGCATCCGTCAGCGGCGCCATCTTGGATATCATGGATAAACGAGATTGGACTGAAAACTGTCCTAAAAATTCACATTTTCACCCTTTTTTTTAAACTTGAAATTTCAATAAATCAGTTTCAAAGTTAAATATTTAAAAAATCCTTCTTTAAGTTTCGTCAAAATCTTGTTGAGTCCAAAATTGTAAAGTTTGGCTTTTGTGGGAGCGACTTTAAGGCTGATATTTATGTCCCAAGGGGAGAAAAATGCAAAATAAAAAAATGGCCTTTGACTTTACAATGGAAGTGGATGGAGAGGATTAATTGGAAGAATAAAACATTTTTAAGAGCCGACTGGACAAGTTTGTTGTTTCCACTTGAAATCCGATATGTTGAGAGAGCAAACTGACCAAAAAACTAAAAATTAAAGAGTTTTGCCTGCAGTGTCCCGCCTTAATTAAAATGTATACTTTAATTCAGACATGTCCAAACTCAGGCCCGGGGGCCAAATGCGGCCCTCAGACCAATTTTTCTTGGCCCTTAGTCTTCCTGGTGAACTGGCCCACATTGTCCTGATAAGTACTATTTACAGCACATTTCAGATTTTCTACAATTCTAACCTAAATAACTAACATTTTTGTGCAATACAGACCTGATATTAAGGCACTGAGACTGAATGTAGATGTGGCAGCGCTTAAAACATCAGATAAATGCAGCTTTTTGAATGTTTCATGATTGATTTGTGGCCCTCCGCTTGGTCTATATTTGAATATGTGGCCCTCGATGGAAAAAGTTTGGACACCCCTGCTTTAATTGGTCCGTACCGTCCAGGAGGTCGTCAGGACTGGACTCTCTGCTGTCGTATCCCACCGAGCAGGCGCTGTCCGGGCTCTGGCTGTCCTGGCTCTCGCTGCGGCTGCCTCTCCACTGCCCCCTGCTGGACGCCTCCTTCACCGCGTAATCGCTGACGCCGGGAGACAGAAACGGAAACGATTAAACGCCGGGCTCGCCTGGGGGAAAGAAAGCGCCGCGTGTCGGGCAGATCGTTACCGTTCACGGTCCTCGGGGAAGGACGGGGCGTCTTCAGCTCCCGACAGGCTCCTGGAGTGAGAGCGCGAGCCCGAGTGCAGCCAGGCCCTGCGCCGTCTGGACCTCTCGTCCACCTGACAGGAACAGAAACACAAAACCTCGGTCGTTACTGTCGTGTTAGGATAGAAACACACTGCGTAGGCCTGACGGGGAAACTACTTTGTGCTATAAATAATCACAGAAAACACAGTGAGAGACCTAATATATACCTGAGATCACAAGCAAATGGTACAAATCAGAAATATTTCTCAACTTTGACTTTTTTGTACAATAGTTGATAAAGTTTGATTGTGAAAAATGTGATGTAATGTGGTTCAAATGTTATAATATATAATAAAAGCACTGTTTGATTTGCTAAAACCTGCATAAACCCTCTATATGTATAGAGCAGGCATGTCCAAACTAAGGCCTGGGGGCCAAATGCGGCCCTCAGACCAATTTTTCTTGGCCCTTAGGCTTCCTGGTGTATCGGCCCACATTGTCCTGATAAGTACTATTTACAGCAAATTTCACATTTTCTACAATTCTAACCTAAATAACTAACATTTTGGTGCAATACAGACCTGATATTAAGGCAGTGAGACTGGATGTAGATGTGGTGGTGCTTAAAACACCAGATAAATGCAGGTTTTTTAAACATTTCACGATGGTTTTGTGGCCCTCCGCTTGGTCTATATTTCAATAGGCGGCCCTCGATGGAAAAAGTTTGGACACCCCTGCTATAGAGGGTTTATGCAGGTTTTAGCAAATCAAACAGTGCTTTTTAATGCAGCATTTCAACATTTTTAAAGCCATAATCAATGTCAAAACAAGACAGTTTACGCTTCCATCATGTCAGAACTCCTGGCTTGTAATCGTTCCATTGGCAGCAGAATGACGAGAATGTAATAAAATACTGTATAATATTCAAAAAGCGAATTTACATGACATTTAAACCGTGAAAATATATGTTTTGAACACTATCTTTTACTTTTTAGATGATTTGATCAAAGCTATTTACATTCATTTGAGGGTTGTGGATACGTTTATATTTATTGTGCTGATGGATAAATCTATTTTTTGTCAAAATTGTTTTAGATTTACTGCCTGTGGATATTGATTTGAATGCTTTGTAAGACCTTATTTTTACCTAAATTCTTTTAATGACATTTAATGCCTCGCAGAAACCCTGATATAAGCGCATGTCCACATATAACAAGACTGTGCTGGAAACGTACTGAACAAGTTGGTGTTAAATGTATTTGAGTTTTGTATCGTTTATACCATTTATTGTGCGTGTGAAGCACTTTTGAACAGCTAATGGAATGGAAGTGAAATAAAAAAATAAAACACATGATTGACATGTTTCCTGTGTGTTTTTTGTGTCATTCCTGCTCTGTCTGAGTCATAAAACCTCTTCTTTCAGCTCAAAGAATGTCTCTGTATGGACCAGTTAACAATTACTCCATTATTTAATTAGTTTACAACCATTTCTATAACCGATTAGTTGCGTTTAATTGATTAATTTAGTATTTTCTCAGTGTGATGTCATAATTTACAACCAGGAAGTAAAATTAAAAACCCCCCAAAAAATAGCTAAACCGGGATAAAATTTGTAAAGTATTTCAGCAAACTTTGAAATATATTTATCTTAACTGCATTTTAGTCAAATGAGTGGTCCAACCTGTCAGAGGAACTTTAAAACTACAAACTGAAGACTATTAGCGCTCTTTACCGTCAACATGTGTAGGAGATTGGCAAGTTTGAAATGTCAACACGCATTTTCAAGCACTGTTACACAATTCAAGCGGAAAACAACAGTTAAAGTCAAGCATTTTCTAGGATTTCAAGCACCCATACGAATCCTGAAAATCTGCCCAGCCATAGGGAGAACACGCAAACTAAACAGAGAGCGGAACTTTCTCAGTCTTTCTCTGCTAACAACGCTTCGGCGGTTTGGAAGGGACTTAGGCAGATCACCAACTACAAGCCCAAAGCCCCCCATGCTGCTGACGACCAGAAACTCGCTGAACAGCTCGCCTCCTTCTATTCACGATTCGAAATCTCAACCCCCTCCCCCACCCATCTCACTACAATAGACATTTCTGCCAATCACACCCCGGGTCCCCCCACCTCCCCCACTGGCTTTTCACTACACAGGGACAATGTAAGGAAACAGTTTCGGAAGTCCAACCCCCGGAAAGCTGCTGGACCAGACGGTGTCTCCCCCGCCACCCTGAGACACTGTGCGGACGAGCTGACTCCTGTCTTCACAGACATTTTTAACACCTCCCTGGAGTCATGCCATGTCCCAGCCTGCTTCAAGTCGTCCATCATCGTCCCTGTTCCCAAGAAGCCCCGGATCTCTGGACTTAATGACTTCAGGCCTGTGGCGCTGACGCCTGTCGTCATGAAGTCCTTTGAGCGCCTGGTCCTGCCCCATCTCAAGTCCCTCACCTCCCCCGCCCTGGACCCACTGCAGTGCGCCAACAGAGCCACCAGCTCGGTAGACGACGCCAACAACCAGGCCCTCCACTACCTCCTGCCGCATCGGGACTCCCCGGGAACCTCCCCCAGGGTCCTGTTTGTGGACTTCAGCTCTGCATTCAACACCATCATCCCTGCTCTGCTCCAGGACAAGCTCTCTCAGCTCCACGTGCCTGACTCCATCTGCAGGTGGATCACTGACTTCCTGACGGACCGGAGGCAGTGCGTGCGGCTGGGGAAGAATGTCTCAGAGACTCGGACTATCAACACAGGAACTCCACAGGGCTGTGTACTTTCTCCTCTGCTCTTCTCCCTGTACACCCAACTGCTGCAACTCCAGCCCACGACTCTGTAAAACTGATCAAGTTTGCAGACGACACCACCCTCATCGGACTCATCTCGGACGGCGATGAGTCTGTCTACAGGAGGGAGGTGGACCGGCTGGTGTCCTGGTGCAGCAACAACAACCTGGAGCTCAACGCCCAGAAGACAGTGGAGATGATCGTGGACTTCAGGAAAGTCTCAGCCCCCTGCCACCTTGCCCTGACAGACTCTCCCATCACCACCGTGGACTCTTTCCGCTTCCTTGGCACCACCATCACTCAGGACCTCAAGTGGGAGCTGACCATCAGCTCCATCATCAAGAAGGCCCAGCAGAGGATGTACTTCCTGCGGCAGCTGAGGAAAGCCAAGCTGCCGGCGCAGATGATGGTGCAGTTCTACACGGCCATCATTGAGTCCATCCTCACCTCCTCCATCACCGTGTGGTACGCTGGAGCCACAGCCAGGGACAAACAGAGACTACAGCGCATTGTGCGCTCTGCTGAGAAGGTGATCGGCTGCAGCCTTCCATCCGTCCAGGACCTGTACGTCTCCAGGACTCGGGGACGAGCAGGTCGGATCACAGCTGACCCTTCTCACCCTGGACACGGACTATTTGAGCCACTCCCCTCGGGCAGGAGGCTACGGTCCATCCGGACCAGAACCTCCCGCCACAAGAACAGTTTCTTTCCCTCTGCCGTTGGACTCATGAACACTTTGTAACACCTGTCACTTCAACAATAATACTATTTAAGAACAATCTATTTGCACTACTTATTTGCACATTGCACTATCTGCCAACTGTACATTCTGTATATAGTGTTAGTCTATCTTAGTCTATTTTATTCTTAATTTTATGCATGCCTTTTTATATATTTTTTATATTTTATCCTTTGCTTTATTTTGCACCTACGCCGAAGCAAGTTCCTACGTTTGTGAATTTCACTGACAATGGCAATAAACAGTTTCTGATTCTGATTCTGATTCTGAACTGACCCGTCTTTGCTTTGAACGACTGCGCTGCGTGATAGTGCCGGGCGATACGGCGATAAAAATCAAATCGTGAGCTGGTCCCTGTGACAATCTGCTATTTTTGTGAAATCAACGTAATTCATTGTTTTTCTGTCTTTAACGCAGTCGTCTGTTCAAACACACTTTTTTTCCTGTTGTTTAGCCTCTGAAGCCTCTGAGCAGATGACTTTATGCACCTCTTATAGACCAGGGCTGCACAATTCAACGAAATCGGCACAAAAAGTGCAGCCAAAAGCGATAAAAATGTGCTCAAAACATAGACTGTACATATCAGTGGACTATGGGATTGTGACGTCACCCATAGCGTTTGGCTCCAGCCCATCGCGGCTAGCAGTTATAGCGGCTAAAGCGGAGCCAGACTCCATATTTGGAAATCCAAGTGCGTATCGTGGCAACCACATGGACCAATCAGGAGCGAGGTTGCTAACGGTATCCGCCCCTCGGTGAGAGGAGACGGCGGCAACGTTTGACGATAGCTGTCAATCAAACCTGTTGCTAACACGAGCGAAAACGGCCCCTGGAAAAGGAAGCACCTGATTGGTCAGTTATTATTGCTAATAACTTGATTTATGAACAACCTAACGAAAAAAAAAACACCAGGATCATGTAGAGTGTGTCAAAACAGACATTTTAGTTCCAGATGGTGAGTTTGACCAAAACAGTTACAGGGTAAAGGGCACCAGTGTCACAATAGAAAGTGAAGGGCAGCTTGGCTTCATGGAGCCAGGAGCCTCCATAGATACTTCCTATTTGGAACGTGGCGGCTAGCGGGCTAACGCGGTCCACTGATATGTACGGTCTATGGCTCAAAAGCAACCAAAACGCACCTGCGAACGAGAAACACAACTCAAGAGTGAAAAAACAAGAAAAAATAAAAACGACAAAGACTAACACAACTGAACGTGACAAAACAAAAACAAAAAAGCAACAAAACACGATATTCAAACCTAAATCGCAAACCTAATCTTAATCGCACTGATCAGAAAAATCTAATTTAGATATTAGTCGACATGAATCGTGATAAAATCGAAATCGTGATCTGGCCCGAGGAAATCGTGCTAATCATGTTTTGCCCTGTCGCCCAGCTCTACCGCGTGAACACAAATCTTCACACTCACCGGAGGGTCCTGCAGGTTGGACATGCTCCTTCTGTCCCGGCAGTGGAGGGGGCTGTCGGGGCCCTTCTTCTGCCCGAACGTCTCCAGTTGTCTCAGGTCCAGCATCGACTTCACCATGAGCTCCAGAGATCCCATCCGGTGAGACCAGCGCCGCCGCGGACGCTTCCCCGGCTCTGGGGCCACCGTCCTGGGCTAAAACACGGCGAGAGGCGTGTCAGGACGAGCGGGCGGAGGACAACAACGCTCTGTATCAGTGTTTTTCGACCTTTTTTGAGTCGAGGCACAGTTTTTTGTAAAGATACCACGGCACACAGTCTATTAAAACAGGGGTTCCCAAACTTGGGACCCCCAAAACAGCCATGCAACCGACTCGGGACCCCCAAAGTGAAATGAAAATGACAGTAGCAATAATTCAAGTGTCAAAGCATGTTAAATCAGGTTTAATATTGGTTATTTGAATAGTTAATTATCTTATTGGATCCTATTTCACTTAAAGATACTGTTTTTAATTAAACAATAGAGCAAATACAATGTCATATTAATTAAAATGACATCTTGAAATCATCTCGTGACCCCCAGCTCAACCCTCGTGACCCCCCGAGGGGTCCCGACCCCCACCTTGGGAACCACTGTATTAAAACATTATCAAATCAGGCCATTAGAAAAAGATGTAGCATATAGGGCCGTAGTCTTTTAGTCGTTTGGTCGATTAATCGGTTGGTGACGTTTTTGTTGACCAACATTTTTATCAGTCGACTAATTATTTTATTTCGATTAAAAGTATTTATATGAGAAAAACAACAAAAAAGTGAAGATATGGAGTGAGTTAGCTAAAGATCTTGGAGTGAATCATGAGTTTTTTCTAATTTACATACTGTATATCTAACATATAAATACATTGGTTCCTTGTACTTTTCTTGTGTATTTGTTTTTCAATTTATTTATTTTTATCAATAAAACATCTTTTATTGTGAAAGATTCCTATGAAATTTTCCAGACAAAGCAATAAATAGTAGAAAGAAGTTTTGACCAATTCAGAATAGTAAAGTTGATGATACTTTTTAATAAAACAGGTTTGAAACAGGTTTGAAATTGTTCCAATAATTCTGGTTATTTTAAGATCAAATGTCTTATTTTATCATTGTTCACAGGTACCACTTTATGATAACTGCACTTTTATTTGTTTATTAAGTCTTTGTTCATTGTTTGTTATATTATTTGTTCATTATGAATTAAGTATTTGTTCATGCTTTATTCAGGCTTGTTAAATTATTATGAAGTTTTACCTGTCGCCTTAAGAACACAATTATATATTTGTTAAAACTACTCAAATCAAGATTAATATTCTGTCATAAAAGTGTAGATCTGTCAATAATCAACCAAAACATGAATTTTAATCTTACTCTAAGCATTTGTACTCCACTTTTTTAGCATTGGCATAAACACATACTTTATTTCTAAAACTAAAGCAATACAATGGAGTCCATTTTAAAACAATTCACACAAAGCCGGTATGATAAAGATTGTTTGTTTATGCACAAACCTTTGCCAGCTGCCAGTCCTGTCCTTCATCCGAGCCACCTGTCGAGGAGAGCGGACGCATTATTTATCAGCTACAACATAATTACACAAAACCTTCAGCGCATTTGAATTCAGTCACATTTACATGCAAATACAGAGACGAAGCAGTGAAGTCTGGAGATTCAAACGCTCCCCGGGATCAACAGGGACTTAACAGTGGAATAAAAGCTGGAGGATCTCTCTACACTGGTGGACTGCTCCTCGTCCGCCTGGAGGAACTCTTTAAAGCCACCTCCCTCTTGAGTGGTTCTGGCTCCACAGTCCAAGTGGATGCGTCAGTCCTAGTTCATCTGCAGCCTGTCCGTCCGTGGGAGTAGGATCTCTCCTTCACTGTGGTTCTCCCCGAGGTTTCTACTTTTTCCCATGGGGTTTTTTGTAGTTTTTCCTCGCCGCGAAGGAGGGTCAAAGGACAGGGGCATTCTGGGACAGTTATCTGAACTGCTTTTACCTGTGGCCCATCGAGGCAACTGTTGTTGTGATTTTGGGCATTATAAAAATAAATTGATTTGATTTGATTTGAAAGCAGAACCAAACCAGGACTAAAACTGGACAAAAACAGGACTTAAGCAGATCTAAACCAGCACCGAGCCACTAAAGCAGGGCTGTTCAACTTAAGGCTCAGGGGCCAAATCAGGCCATTCAACGGATATGACCCGGCCCTCAACATCCACAAAAATATAGAAACTAACTCTCTTGTTATTGGTTTAGACCTGGTTTAGTTCTGGTTTAGTCCTGGTTTATAGTCTTAGCTTTTAAATGGTTTAGTCCTGGTTTAGTCCTAGTTAAGACCTGGTTTAGTCCTGGTTTAGACCTGGTTTATTCTTGGTTTAGTCCTGGTTTAGTCCTGGTTTAGTCCTGGTTTAGTCCTGGTTAAGTCCTGGTTAAGACCATGTTAAGACCCGGTTAAGACCTGGTTTAGTTCTGGTTTAAACATGGTTAACACCTGGTTTATAGTCTTAGCTATTAATTGGTTTAGTCCTGGTTTAGTCCTAGTTTAGACCTGGTTAAGACCTGGTTTAGTCTTGGTTTAGACCTGGTTCAGTCCTGGTTTATTCTTGGTTTAGACCTGGTTTAGTCCTGGTTTAGTCCTGGTTTAGACCTGGTTTAGTCCTGGTTTAGACCTGGTTTAGTCCTGGTTTAGACCTGGTTTAGTCCTAGTTAAGACCTGGTTTAGTCCTGGTTTAGACCTGGTTTAGACCTGGTTTAGACCTGGTTTAGTCCTGGTTTAGTCCTGGTTTAGTCCTGGTTTAGTCCTGGTTTTGACCTGGTTTATAGTCTTAGCTTTTAATTGGTTTAGTCCTGGTTTAGTCCTAGTTAAGACCTGGTTTAGTCCTGGTTTAGTCCTAGTTTAGACCTGGTTAAGACCTGGTTTAGTCCTGGTTTAGACCTGGTTCAGTCCTGGTTTATTCTTGGTTTAGACCTGGTTTAGTCCTGGTTAAGACCTGGTTTAGTCCTGGTTTAGACCTGGTTCAGTCCTGGTTTATTCTTGGTTTAGACCTGGTTTAGTCCTGGTTTAGTCCTGGTTTAGTCCTGGTTTAGTCCTGGTTTAGTCCTGGTTTAGTCCTGGTTTAGTCCTGGTTTAGTCCTAGTTAAGACCTGGTTTAGTCCTGGTTTAGTCCTGGTTTAGTCCTGGTTTAGTCCTGGTTTAGTCCTGGTTTAGTCCTGGTTTAGACCTGGTTTAGACCTGGTTTAGTCCTGGTTTTGACCTGGTTTATAGTCTTAGCTTTTAATTGGTTTAGTCCTGGTTTAGTCCTAGTTAAGACCTGGTTTAGTCCTGGTTTAGTCCTGGTTTAGACCTGGTTTAGACCTGGTTTAGTCCTAGTTAAGACCTGGTTTAGTCCTGGTTTAGTCCTGGTTTAGACCTGGTTTAGTCCTGGTTTAGTCCTGGTTTAGTCCTGGTTAAGACCTGGTTAAGACCTGGTTTAGTCCTGGTTTAGTCCTGGTTTAGTCCTGGTTTAGTCCTGGTTTAGTCCTGGTTTATTCTTGGTTTAGTCCTAGTTAAGACCTGGTTTAGTCCTGGTTTAGTCCTGGTTTAGTCCTGGTTTAGTCCTGGTTTAGTCCTGGTTTATTCTTGGTTTAGTCCTAGTTAAGACCTGGTTTATTCTTGGTTTAGTCCTGGTTTAGTCCTGGTTTACACCCGGTTTAGTCTTGGTTTAGTCCCGGTTTAGTCCTGGTTCAGTTCTGCAGTTGTTGTCAAAGCCTTTCGTATCACATTTACTTCATGTTTCAAAAGCGTTGGACATGTTTCTTAAAAACCCGTCCCTCAGTGAAACACAGTTGAACAGCCCTGGTCCGGACCCTCTTGCTGTGAGGAGAGCGTGCTTCTGTTCTAACTACACTCCTGCCTCTCACCCGTGTCGTCCTCGTCCTCTGCGTGGCTGCTGTCGGTGGAGGGGACGGTGTGCTCTTCTCCAGTGCCGTTGTCCTCCTGCTCGTGCTCACTTTCTGAAGAGACGCCCCCTAGAGGTGGAGCACTGTACAGCTCAGTCCTACAAACACGAGGCAGATGAAGTTAGAAACGTTCACTCGGAGTTAAAATTAC